>JACXGJ010009546.1:7456-24186 GCA_016801105.1 Esox niger | reverse complement strand
CAACTCCTGTCCTCCAGTGGCCCAACACAGTGGTTTGCATGTCATGGGACCAACATGACTCTCAGGTCCATGACTCCCAGGGTTAAAAATATGACTCCCAGGGTTAAGAACATGACTCTCAGGTCCAAGACTCCCAGGATTCAGAACATGACAGGATTCATACATTCTCTATTAATATTAAAATGTATTGTCCACATAAACATTCACACATCTAATTAAGCAGTCTTATAGAGACATCAACACGTATTGCATGTACATTAGAATTTCCCACCCAAATGTATCATTGCGAATCCTAACCATTATGGTGCCTTTTAATCCAAACCTACTACTTAGTCATTAGTTTCAACATTTATTGCACTTTCCTGGTTTTAAAAAACTAGTCACAAACATACAAAATGAAGCATGACAGCTGGAGGTACTGGGCATGAGTCAACAAAATCTGATCTGTGACTCATGGACAGGCAGGATCTCTGATTCATGGAATAGCAAGATCTCTGACTCATGGAATATCAAGATCTCTGACTCATGGACTAGCAAGATCTTAAAGATTCCTGTTCAAGTCAGATGGAATGGGAGCTCAAACATACACACAGCTCAGGGTAAATGAGAGGGAAGCAAGGAAGTAAGTAGTATTTATTTACTGGTGGTTTGATCAACTGAGGTAGTGATGCTGTTTATTGGTGATAGGTGATTAGCGATGATAAGTGATAGATAAACAAATAGGCCATATCTCTGCAGACAGATCCATGCTGCCAGTGGGTCAAAGGGACCTCAGCAAATCAATGTGCAGAGTGGAGGGGGGGTCAAGTACATAAGCCATACCAGGGCCGGCCCCACTGGCCACTTAAAGACAAAAAAAGGACTTCCTAGGTCATAAACAGCATATTTTCTAAATAAACACATCTTCTTCCTGAACAGAAAAAATATAATAAACGGAAAAACTGCAGCCCTAGAAGCGTCTCTGGGTTTCAGCACTTTCCTCACTACACCGAAGAGTCCATCAGGAGCTAATAAAACACTTGGAGAAGTATTTTCATGAATTCCCACAGCTGTTCCCTCTCGCTACACAGAACCTTGGTTATTTTTTCTCTGCCTTTCTCAATCTGTCTACTTTGAATTGGAGTCCATCGTAAACAGAGGTTTTGGAAAACAGGGGAATGCCCTAAATGAAAGGAGAGCTGATGGGGAATTCAGCACGGGAATCTGGGAATCGCACGTGGCTCTTGGATAATGATGTTAGATTGGGTCAAAATATAGTCCATGAGATGCCGCCATGCAGATATCTCAGACCACGCTTGGCTTTGATAGAAAGGACAAGGCTGGAGGGAAAAATAGAGGGAAAACAGAGAGAGAGAGAGACAGAAGGACAACAAACAGAAAGACAGAGGAAGAATAAGCGAGAGATGTTAGGGTTTAGATGTGGTGGACAGAGCCTTCTAATCAGCAACCTCAGGAATGTTTGACAGGGTTTCTCCAATTTCTCGCAAAGCGTCTGAGGAACCCCTCGGTTTGGTTATTTTGCTAGCTCAAGGTGAAAGTACTCACGCTAAGTTGGAGAGAGTGAAAGAGGGAGAGGGGTAGAGGAGTGAGGGAGCGAGAGAAGAAAGTGGATGAAAGTGTGAGAGAGTAAGTGAAGGTTTTTCCAGCTGACCGCCTGAAAGTAGAGAGCAATGGAGAAACCACAGGCATTAGCTGTGCTTCAGTTCTTGACTGATCTTTTCCATTAAGCGATCATATTATGAAACTTTCCCACAGGGGTGAATGATTCATACAACTCATCCAGCTCACTAACAAACACAATTAACACAAACCCATTACAAACATATTTTCTTCTATGTTTATTTGTAAAAGTAATTTGGCTACTGAGTACAAGACAGTATGTAGTTCCACCCCCCACTTATAGATCACTGTTGCCAGCAACAGTTGCGAGAACAGAAGGTGAGTCCTATTGAAGATGGAAAAAGATAGAAACCCAAACGGAAGTACTATGTGTTTTTTCATCGGCGTTGTTAAGCACCAACCCTGTGACTTCGTTACGGTACAGTACGGGGTGTTGGCATCTCTTGGTTGTAAAGGTTCGTTAAAAATGATAATATATGTCAGTATATAGAGGTTAGAAAAGCTATTAAATTCAAAAGACTAATGCAGTTGACAAAACAGAAAAATAATACAATGGGATAAACAGGGTTAAGTCTTCGTGTTTCTATTGGATGAGGGCTGTAGCGTGTCCCTCTCTTGGAACCTGAGACGTTTGTCTCAGGTGATGGATGTCAACACACTGCATCATCACAACATCAGGAGAGAAGGTTTGGATCCTTCATTGAGCCTCCGCTCAAGCCTCGGAGTGTCCAGAAACAGTTCTCTAAAATTCCACAGAAAAGAAGTTAAAACGCTGATGAAATTCTCTCTCATAAGCCGTTTGTAGCTTTCGAAATTCGAATGCAGAGGTGTCACTTGTTCTGTCGGTTCCAGGGATTGTTGAAGATGAGGAAGTACGAAAAGTCTCTGGAACAATGTTGAATAAACGATCAATCACTCTCTGTTTCCTCAAACCGTTTGTTGGCTAAATGTTTTTTATGCATTGATTTCAGTCGCGGTTGTTTGTCACTGCGAAGACGTCAATAGACAGGAAACATGTACTTGTTTCTTGTGCAATGGCCCAGGTTCCGGTTAAAATCGTGAACTCAGAAACACGCTAAAATACATTCATCTAAATAATGGCACGCTGACAAAAGAGAAGGACATCAGGGTCAAATCAGGTTTTCTGTATAGCTTTCTAGAAGTCAGTCTGTAGTAAGTCTGTATGTTCCTCCTCCTCCTGGAGATCTTCATCAGTTGACAGTGGGTACCTGGTTGAGGCTGTACTCCTTGGCCTTCAGTCGGAGGTTGGCAATGCTATTGGCCATGTTCACCCCCTGGGTTGAGGTGGTGGTGGAGCAAGTTGGGGGGTATGTCGCCATGGCACTGCAGAGAGGAAGACATCAGTTATCAGGTCAGCTAATAAACCTCCTCAACCCTAACCCTTCAACTTTAACCCCTAATGCACCTCAACCCTAACCAGCCCTAATCCTAAACCAGAACTGCATTCCATTCAACTGCCGGTGAGTAGAAGGTACAAACTCCTTTCATGTATTATATGTCAGAAAATAAAATAAAATGTCGACTAATCGAAATAAAATGTCATTTATAACTTTGATGTGCGTTACACAAGGGCTCGTTTGTCAAGAGAAACCAAAAACGTTCCTCTTGCAGTATATATTTACAGTAGAGCTGGCAGGACCCTCCCTTGGGTCATCTGAAGAGTACAGTACAGTCTAAATATCTCTTTTATGGACTGTGAAAACAAGTGCATATTTTAACTAGCGCTAATGAACTTATATGTGTTCCATATGAAATGAGGCGATGTGTGGTAATCAATCAGATATGTGACATCATGTACATCACTATGTAGAAAACCTAACATTAATTGTTTAGCAAGCCTGCAGGACATTGCCAGTAACTATGTGGTAAACTCCTAAACAGTTTTCTGGTATTTGCATTCTTTTCATATGACATTTGTTGGATTGCTGGAAATGGTTTGAGGTGGTTTTGTAATACATTTGACTTCTCAGGGAAAATAAAATGCCCTAATGTTATCCTGGGGGACACGACACAACTGTCTGTTGTTCAGAGTACTCAAATTAAAAGGAACAAAAAAGGCAGAATATGCTCCTGATTACCTTCTGACCTAAAAAAAAAGCTGGATCCCTATTTTTAAGCTGCAGAGGAGGCTCAGGACAAGTAGTCTTTGGGCCGAGGGGTCTGGCTTGGAGGTTGGGGTCTTTACCTGTATGGTGAAGTGGAGCCCCAGGACAAGTAGTCATTGGGCCGAGGGGCAGGGCGAGGTACAACTGGCTGCTCCACCGCTGTGACATCTCCAGAGTAGGACTTCAACATGGAAGCGTTTTTACTGGCCAACATGGCTCGCTCGTTACGACGAAACTTAGCCCTCCTGTTCTGAAACCACACCTGGTCAGACAGCACAAATAGCACATGGTTAAGGAGAGAGGTGGTTGTGTCGGGTAAATCAATTACAGAAAAGATAAAGACGTAAGGCAAAGAAGAAGCAATGTCCCTACTTCCCTGATCCAGATTGACCAGTGTCATTTCTTTAAGAAGAGGATCAGCTATCACTCCTGCGGATCCAGATTAACCAGTGCCATTTCTTTAAGAGGATCAGCTATGACCACTGTCATGTCTTAAAGAAGAGGAACTGCTATAAGCCTTGCTGATCAAGACTGACCATGGTCATGTCTATAAGATCTGCCTTAATCCCTTCTGACCCAGATTTGCCACTGTCATGTCTACAAGAAGATCTGCTTTAATCCCTGCATCTTTTGAGATGAGGAACCACTATAACCCAGGCTAGATTGACCAGTGTCAAGTCTTTAAGAAGAGGATCAGCTATGACCACTGTCATGTCTTAAAGAGGAGGATCAGCTATGACCACTGTCATGTCTTAAAGAAGTTGATCAGCTATGACCACTATCATGTCTTTATGAAGTGGATCAGCTATGACCACTGTCATGTCTTTAAAAAGAGGATCAGCTATGACCACTGGCATGTCTTAAAGAAGAGGAACAGCTATAATTGTGGCTGATCCTGACCGACCACTGTCATGTCTTTAAAAAGAGGATCAGCTATGACCACTGTCATTTCTTTAAGAAGAGGATCAGCTATGACCACTGTAATGTGTTTATGAAGTGGATCAGCGATGACCCCTGTCATGTCTTTAAGAAAAGGAACAGCTATTACCACAGTCATGTCTTAAAGAAGAGGAACAGCTATAATTGTGGCTGATCCAGACTGATCACTGTCATGCCTTTAAAAAGAGGATCAGCTACGACAGCTGTCATGTCTTTATGAAGTGGATCATCTATGACCAATGTCATGTCTTTATGAAGTGGATCAGCTATGACCACTGTCATGTCTTTATGAAGTGGATCAGCTATGACCACTGTCATGTCTTTATGAATTGGATCAGCTATGACAACTTTCATGTCTTTATGAAGTTGATCCGCTATGACCCCTGTCATGTCTTTATGAAGTGGATCAGCTATGACAACTGTCATGTCTTTATGAAGTGGATCAGCTATGACCACTATCATGTCTTTATGAAGTGGATCACCTATGACCACTGTCATGTCTTTATGAAGTGGATCAGCTATTACCACTGTCATGTCTTTATGAAGTGGATCAGCTATGACCACTGTCATGTCTTTATGAAGTGGATCAGCTATGACCACTGTCATGTCTTTATGAAGTGGATCAGCTATGACCACTGCTAACCCTTATTGACAATATGTCATGTCTTTGAAGGTGCTGAATAGAAACCCCACACAGCTGCATGTTGTAATGTATGGATCTGTATATAACCCCTGCTGATATAAAATATTGGGTGTTCTATATACCTGTATGATTCTCACCTGTACTCGTGCTTCAGTGAGGTTCACCCTGCGTGCCAGATCCTCCCTCACGAAGGCGTCGGGGTAGTGGGTCCTCTCAAACACCCTCTCCAGGGCCTGCAGCTGACTGCTGTTGAACGTTGTTCTGTTACGACGCTGCTTACGCTTCTTTTTCTCCTCCGAACTCACGTGCTCATCTGGAGGGAAATACACAGGTTCTTTAGCGCCATACTTGAGGTGTTGATATGACAGATATTGTGATTCTCTAGATTTGTACAATTCTACATATCTTACTTTATACTGTGATTTGATGTTTCAAGCATGTTAGAATATCAGCATAGAGACAAAAGAGAGCAATGTGAAAACAAGTTTTAGAAATACAAGTGCTGAAACCACATGAAGGAAAATTCATAGTTCAAAATGTTCATAGGAAGTATACTGTAAAAAATATCACGAAATGTATTGTAATAAATAGTACATCATATCAAATAATCAAATGTATTTATAACGCCCTTTTTACATCAGCAGCTATCACGGAGAGATTTTACAAAACACCCGGCCTTAAAACCCAAGGAGCAAATAACAGCAGTGTTGATGCATAGTGGCTTGGAAAAACTCCCTAAAAGAGGAAGAAACCTAGAGAGGAATCAAGCTCGGGGGGTGACCAGTCCTCTTCTGGCTGTGCCGGGTGAACATATTAAGAATACAGAATAAAACACTCCACATTATAAATAGACGCCTTCAAACATTTTCATGAATGGGCAAACTCCTGAAGATAAAATACAATAAGTTAGGGCTGTCATGGTTTCTGCTCTCAAAACCTTTACATTATGTCTTTGGTTGTCTTTTATGTCTTTTTTGCTTATGTATGCTAAAACATTTTTTCCTTGATATTATTGCCAAAATTGCTTAAATCTGCCTGGTTCACCAGCTGAGGAAATATATTGTGAATATTTGAGAAATATTTTATTTTTTAAAGACCTCAACCTGGCCAGTTAATGTCTAATTATATAGCTAAAGTATGCAGTAGATGGAGAATGTCTTTGAAATTCTGAATGTCACATATAATATAGGCTTGCAAGATCAGCATAACATTTCTGGTTTATCCCAATAACATATAGTGTAACTGTAGACATACACATTAATTTATTTTATATAAATGCGTGTGTGTTAACAAAATGTTGTTTCATTGGATCTGATAATATTTCCTCCCAATGGCCTCATTCCGCAGGCCAGGGCCCAAAGGTTTCCCGCATGCAGCCTGTAGGCAAGGCCGCATGTCTCCAGACACAGATGCTCAGCGCTAACCTCCCAAGAGCCTCTAGCTCCTGTTTGATGAGAGACAGTCATTCCTTTGACACACTTCTCCTCCACATCAATCAGCGGTTAAATCACTAAATAAATCCCCAGAGACACACAGCAGACCTGGCTCCTGGGCCGCCGCGGCCTGGTGATGGATGGATGTGCCCTGACCTCTGTGGGAGACGTTATCTCAGCCCAGATGAAAGGCCGGGGTTATGGAAGGATTCCTGACTGAAGCCTGACAGCTAAGTGATATATCATTACCTGTATTCAGTCCCAAATGGCTCAAATGCACCTAAAAGACAACTTCATTTTTCACCAACTTCATGTTTGGTAGTTCTTTACCCTGCAAGTAGATTGTGGGCCTACAACAACTGCAATTCATGGTTCGGTTTCTGTTAAACAGACATTTTAAAGCTTAGCCAAAGCTTGCCAAAAATCTATAGAATTAATGGAAACATATGAGCTATATACACACACACACACACACACACATATATAGATATATAATATATGTATTAATATTTATATATAAATATAAATATTTATATATAAAATATGTGTTGTGTGTATATATATATATATATATATATATATATATATATTGTTCATATGCTTCTATTCATTCTACAGATTTAGATATATCCAAACCACATTTAAGTAACATCAAACTAAATATGCAGTTGATTTCGGGTGATTTTGAGATATTTTTTAAAATACTCACAAGCCCCCATTTCGTGTGATGATGCCAGTGTTGGCTACGGTTAGTAGATTAATGTAGAAGTTGAATTGCTTCAAGGAAAACCTTACTGTGGATTACATGTTATCTTGGTCTTTAGTCTTATAATGTCCTACAAAATACATTAATAACAACCTATAAGAGACATTGATAATAGCCTACAATAGAAATATTAATAATAGTGTGAAACAGACATTAATTATAAACAAAAATATTACAAAATTGCATATATTACTATTCATTAATAGATTTATGTTTTATGAATTATTTATATATTTATATAAAACATTTAATTGACAAATGTGTACAAGTCATTTAGCCGTTGGCGTATGCAACATATCCCTATTTTGCAATAAAAAACTGTGATTTACTGCTTAATTCAATGACACATTTGATGAGATGATGGACATGTAGACCTATTTTCCAATTAAAATAAGTGGTTCTTGTAAAACACACAAGTCAAATTCCGTTTAACACACGGGTGAGCTAACCTGGACCAACACCACGAGGTCAAGCCCCATGAAATGACAAAGAAACCCATTCTTTTATAATTTGTCCTTTTGAGTAACGTTAAATATATTTGTTGTTACAGATCAAATGGCATGTTATTTAACTCAAAAGATCCAGAGCAAAGATTTTTTTAAATCTCTTTGCAAATGACAGCCTGACAAAAATAGTCGTGGGATTTCTTTCTGTGTGACACTTAAAGAATGGGATCCAGGAGATTTTGGAAAGACCTCTAAAGACGTCACATACAAACAGATCGTGTTGGAATAATATTATTTGACCAAAACATAACTGTTTTAATTTCCAACTCTAGATCCATGAAGTAAATTAATATCTAATCTGACGGCACCATGTCCTGCTGGCGTAAATAACTCCCAACATTACCAGAGCCGTATAAATATTGATATATAGGCAGGATTCATTGAGTAACTCTAAGCACTCACAACATGATTAACTTAAGAGGCCTGTCAACATTAATTTCTGACCGGCGTAAACAAACAGAGATGTATATTTTTACTAGAGTGCATCGAACATTGAACTCTTAAAAGCTTGTTCGTACATCAGAGGAACGAAGCCGGGGTTTGGCTCGATTATTTGTGTTTACGACTGAAATAATAAAAACAAGTTTATTTCTGTGTAACTTCCTTAGAGTATGTAAAAAAGGCATTTTCAAAAGTTGTAGACCAGATAATTTTAAGATGTCTAATGTCAGATATTGAACTGGTCATTTCCTATGTTATTAGGCAATGACTTATTAAAAGAATAGCCTTTCTAAATTTTCAAATTTAACTACTGATCTCTGTTTTTGTGATTTTATAAATGATTACTAACAGTGGAGGCCAACTTCACTGCCCATTTCAAAACAAGGTTTATGGCAGGTTATTGTGGTTATAACTCTTGCATAGCCAAATGTTTACCATGGCCAACTTGTCTCTCACAAGTCTCGGAAAACGGACACCAGTGACGTGATTTAACACGTAGGCTAATTGCTGAATAGAGCAAGACTAAAACAAGAAGATGTCGCCACTCGTGCGCTTCACTCTCCGGATTCATCACAACAGGAAGGTTTCAGCAGCACAGTTTCACGGAAGTGTGTTAAACGTGTTGGTCCTTTCTGTTTAGGTGTTAATCAGTCCATTAAAGCAACTTACTATCCTGCTGGGTTGTATCACTCCCGCTGGTCAAACCCGGGGACTCCATCATACTCCTCCCCGCCTCCCCAACGCTCTCCTCGGCCTGAGCTCCCACCATCTCCCGTGCCTCCTCCAAATCCAACAGGTGACTGACAGTGAAGTTTTTCTTGGCCTGCAGAGACTCCAGATTTGCTGATAAGGGGCTCTCCAGGCGCGAAGCTTGTCTGTCCATTACATGCGCATAGCCAGAAGTCATGACGCTGACCAAGGCAAATTGTGGAAAAACGCTGATTTTAACCAATCACCTAACTTATATCCTCGACGAGCAGAAAAATATCAATAACTCCAACCCCATAACAGCGTTGCTTTCGAATCGAGACAGACCTCGGTACTATTTTGTATGTATCCGCTTTGAAATGTCCAAAATGACTCCACTTGACGAACAATTCGGCTCCTCCGTTCGGTTCCACTCGAACTCACGTAAACCCCCAAAACATAAAACACGACACCATTTGGCTTATGTTTGGAGTTTTCCGGGAGATTTAGACAAAAATAATGATTAATAGTAAGTCGTTCCAAGTTTCACCGCTGTTCTCGCATATAACTTCAGACCGCGGTATGACTTTAGAGGTACACGACGAGCTCTCACATTGGCGCGTGTTGAGTAATATCTTGCGCTACGGAACGCCCAGTGAGAGGTTGGACCCGGAGCGGTTCTCGACTCAGAGCGAGCGTGTCTTGAGCGGGACCAGGCCTGAGCGCGACATGCTGATTGGGAAATAAAGTACTTGCAGTCTCAGGGGAAAATTGATCGCCCTAGAAGCCGCATGCAATTACGTGGCGATGCATTCTGCGCTCACTCTGACGTGATTTAGTCTTTCTCCTCGAGCCTAAAGCACCCCACCCCTTCAACATTGCAACAACACCACTGATTAACAGAAAGCTGTTCAGTCGGAAACGGGTGTTAGGGTATTTTTACTCTTAAACTCTTTATATTTCTAGGTTCTCATTGGAGCAATAATGGTATTGTGCATTATGTCACACAGTGATAAATATTATACATGTATACCATAATTGGAATTGAGTATTGTTTTAAACAAATATATCCACATATAATGAAGTACAAACAGATTTCAATCCATACGCAATTATTTGGGTTGGAGGTTCTCAGTTGTTGCAGGTTGTCGGAGACCGTGACATTTTATAATAAATATGCAACTTTGTCATAACGCAAAGCAGTTATCTGTTATGGTTGTGATAGGCTAACCCGACTACCACTCCAAAGTGCACCAAAAGCTGTGCGTTAGAAATAAACAATCTGCACTGCGGCCTCCAACAAACACAACATAATATCCTATAAACTACGTGTGATTAATTTAGCTTTCTGTCTGCAGAGTAGCGACCAAACTATACAGAGGAAGCGTTAAAAAAATCAACTGTTGCGTGCGTTGTTTGCCCGGGTTCTGGGTCGACTATCAACTGGGAGGGGGAGGTGTCCCATGTGGAGGAATGGCATTCATGGGTTTGAACTGTTCCGGGCTCCGAGCCGCCTGCCTGGCCCCGCCAACCCGCTTCGGCCCCGGCCCCCTGCCCCCCTCATATGGGAAAAGAACACTTGATGCCATCAAAGAGCTGCAGATTGAATCCAGATGTGCGCGCGGTGCCTCTGCATTTCTCTCTCCTTTTCCCCGTTCTTTCCATGGATTTAATTAAAGCTCAGCGCGCGGGGATGGATCGGCCTTCCAGTCATTAGTTCTCTACTCCTCATCTCTCTTCTATTTTCTTTCTCCCTCACGTGAAGCCAGATTCTCTACTGTGACAATGCTGGTCGGCCCAACCCAGAAATAATCCCGCATTTTCCCGTCTGTAAATCATTCGTATAGATTAAACCGTGTCATCATGTGTTGCTGGAATAAAGTGATTTTTTCCTTCTCTGCTTAGGTCATTCGACATGGAATGTTGTTTGATCGGAATAACAAAAATATTTGTAAGTAGGTTAAGGAAATCCAGTGTGTTCGACACATAGTACAGAAAATGTATATGGTTTATTAAAATTCTGTAGAGAAGATAAAGAATGTGCTTTGCTCACGGTCATTCAACCAATTAGTCCGGTAGGAAAAGTTTAACATGTTGTGGGGGAAAACGTTCACTGTATTTTGCCGCACAATCAAAAGAAATAACAGTCTGGTTTGGCATGGCGCGTGTCTATGGAAAGAGGGATTACAATTTAACAGGGTTGTTACAATCAATGTGCACTGTTATGAGAAAAACGATACTAATTGCGTTTTTCTCATACGGCTATATTTTTTCATACTTATTAAAATATACTTGGATGAATAAGAACATAGTTATGCTTTAGGCCACACCTCCAAAAGCATGTAAATAATCAACAAATCGCCTGAAATAGCTTTGCAATTTTAACGTTTCGAGCAAGCAAGTACAGATGTCTGAGATTTAAATCGAAAATAAATAAATAACGTTATTAGCTCTTTTTATCAATACATTTAAACAAAGCAGTGGCCTACTTCAAACATTGAATCTAATGGGTTTATGTCTTTAACAAATATTAACAAACTACATTCTGTCCCATGGAATACAAATTACATGTCAAAGGTATTTATTGAAGCAAAAACAGCCCACATCCTTTCAAAACAGCGACAAGGATAATGTTATTAACTTAATGGAAACTATTATAGTACAATGATAATGCAGTTAATATTTATTATTATTACCATGATTATCAACATCGTCAACAATTCGATTATTCTTTTCCCACGTTCATAAAAACGTAGCCTATTAGTGAGGTTAAAGCAGAGGGAAGGGGGATCTGTAAACGATGAGTCCTGTAATTCAGAACAGACTGGTGTGATGAGGAACACCACTAGTGTGTAATTAGTGTTTAAAGCTGATGTTGAACACTGTTCTCTACAGGAAACTACCAGTCTACACATCTACTATAATAAACTATGAATTTAAGGCAGTGGTCAATCTGTATGGATGTATGAAAAGTTTTTTTTATCGGTTTGCCCTGCTCTGAATTGAAATTCCAAAGGTTTCACCAGGAGCCTGCATAACCTGAACCTTTGGACGAGTTCAAATATAGACTTCACTCTTTCACGAAGTTTGAAGTTGATCTTTTGTAATGGATGTATGCGGATCGCATATTGCGTTGGTTCAGCAAGGGATGGATCGCTGTTTTAGGCAGTTACTTGCACTGGATCACACGTGCTACATTTTAATGTAGTAAGTTATGTGCTCAAAACCTAGACCATCAAAAAGTAATATAACAATAACTGAGAATATTGGTAAAATATGTAGCCACGTTTGATTGGATGTCAACACACGGCCTGGATAAAACGGATCCCAAGAAACCGCGTAGATAAATACTGGTATACTATAATAGCAACAGCAATACTAGCCTACGGAGAAATTTCTATGTTTACATTTAAATATTTGTCATGTTCTTATTTTTTTTCGAATCTTAAAAGGAAGCAATAGCACACACCGACTGTGCATAAGACTTTTGAGTGTTGGTTGTATTTTACTGAGAACTGCTCGCCTTCATTTGGCGTGGTGGATAGCCCCAAAGTAAAGTTGCTGGTTCGAATTCTCGAGTCAACAAGGTGAAGAATTAAAACAAATCTGTTATAGTGATTTTGAGCAAGGCATTTATCCCTTTCCCTGCTTCTTCGCAATGACAATAATGTAAAGGTTTTAGCAACCATTTACTGCATTGATGCCTCGGGGGTTCGTCGGACATAAATATGCCGTTTATACAGTGATGTAGATTATATGAATTGTACGTGGTGTGGCTGGTGGTTCACAACCGCCATGGAATATCAATCGGACAAATGTACAATGTACCCAATTTTAGGTCAACTCAGCCTGTACTAAACCTAAGCTCAATAAAAACGTATAGCCTATAAGCTACTAGCTTACCTAATGGAGTAGGAATTTATATATGCTTTTCGATTCGTTAGGAATAATATCATGTCTCTAAGCTTATATATATATATATATATATATATATATATATATATATATATATATATATATATATATATGTATGTGTGTGTGTGTGTGTGTGTGTGAAATATTGAATTTTAGGCACAGACCTTAATGATTAGCAACGGGCCTATCAAGCCTGCTAAAGGAACAGAAGATATTAATAAATCTGTTTACATAGGTCTATGACTTTAACCGAAACAATATGGCGCCTTCCCAATAATAATTTATATCTACCCACCCAATTAATATAATTAATGTCGTGTAGTAGCGTCACATGGCTCAGATCTATTACATTAGTAACTAATGTTTGGCCAGAGGCCCTTTTCTTTTTGTCTCCATTGATGTCAGGGTCTTTTCTACTCGAGTTGGCGGTGTGTTCTAGGCCGGTGGACGCTATCCTGGGATAAATCAGACACTGTTAGCTACATATAAACTAGAAGAACCCAGGTCCGAGTCAGCCGCTGAAATCAAAGACCAGAGACTTACAAAGGCCGTTCACATTTTTATTCAGTTTATAGTTATGCAATGCAACAGTTTCTGGCCCACGTATGGTTTCCATTACGCCTGGCGCAGGCAAAGTGAAGTCATTATAATCAAACCGTCAATCGCCGTAATTTCTGCAGCGGATGACTGTCTGTTATTGTAGCACGAGGGTGGTTGTGTTGGAATTAACCTTGCCCCCAGGATATATGTTGGCATGAGAACAGCGATGGCATTGGAGGTCCCTGCACGGATTTGAGAGGAAATATTTGGTCTCATCTCACAATCTGACTGGAAAAACTAAGCCATCAGAGTAGGGTGGCTCAATTCCGGGAACTTTGAATTAATAGGATTTACCGACATTTCCATGATTTGCGTTAGAAATGACCTGAAAATACTGCAGCAAATCATCTGCATTTCCTTGATATCAGCCACACCATAAGATAACGTTATGATGAAAATGTCGTGACATTAAACAATACTTATTGAATCCTATGATAGTCATGCTATGTTGAACCATATCTGACCCTCATTAAAGAAAACAGTGCCCACTCCAGTCTCCACCCCCTATCTCTCTCAGCCGCCATCTTTCTCCATCCCCCATCTTTCTATCTCTCTCTACCCCCATCTCATTCTCTAACTCACAAACTCCAGCTCTTTCTCTCTCCCCTTTCAGGATCCCTCACTCTTTTCTTCCTCTCTTTCCATTCTACATACCATTAGTCCCAGTGGAACTCAGTCAGTTAAGAAACAAATTCATTTTTATTTTACCCTGTGACATCTGACCCTTGACCTTTACACCCTCCAGGAGGACCCAAGAGGGGCAGCAAGGTAAAGCGGGGTAAGATATAACTGATGACTGTAGCTAAGAGGAGAGAGCAGGAGAAGATAAACAACATTCAACCACTAATGATTAATGTCACCAAAGAGAGAGAGAGGAAGAGAAAGGAGTGTCAGAAATGTAACTGATTAATGGTTTGTGTTGAGTGATTAGCCGGTAACTGTTTTGGTGATTAGCTAGTAAAATCTTAGCTGGTAACTGTTCTGGTGATTTGGTGGTAATAGATCAGCTGGTACATTTTCCGGGTTTCTAACACCTGAATTTGCTATGTTGATGCCCTCTACACACAAAGCTTTGTCTGCAGCACCATGATGTACCAGGGGGAAGGGGAGAACAAACCTGGGTCAGGGAGGTGATTTCCCCTAGACAGCGGCCCAGAGGGGCCAACAAGCACCAGAGGCCCAATTCGCCAGTGTCCTGATGGCAATAATGTTTGTCCTGATCCAAAAGCACATTTGTCATGTTAGTCACATTAGTTCCATTAGTAACATTATTCATGTTAATCACTTTAATTCTTTTAATAACATTAGCCATGTTAGTCACATTAGCTCCATTAATAACATTAGCCATGTTAGTCACATACGTTCCATTAGTAACCTTAGTCATGTTTATGGACATAGAGATGGCTTTCTGGACTCAGGGCAGGGTTTTAGGACTCAGGGCAGGGTTTTAGGACTATGGGCAGGGTTTTAGGACTCAGGGCAAGGTTTTAGGACTTAGGGCAGGGTTTTAGGACTCAGGGCAGGGTTTTAAGACTCAGGGCAGTGTTTTCGGACTTAGGGCAGGGTTTTTGGACATAGGACGGGTTTTAGGACATAGGGCATAGTTTTAGGACATAGGGCAGGGTTTTAGGACATAGGGCAGTGTTCTAGGATATAGGGCAGATATGTAGTGAAACTGCCACATGTAGTGTAATTCTAATAGCAATGTGTATAACTGTCATCAGGTTTCTCCTGATGGTTTTCATCCAACTGAACAAACAGATCCCTGATAAAATAAAGAAAATAAATCAGCAGTACAGGGAAGCAAAGGGTAGAGTGGTCTGGTACAATGCCATTGACTCAATAGAAATACAGAGCCGTGAGACGCTGTATTATAAACAACCTGAGCATGGTGTTATTGTTATTCTTGTTTAACTACCAGAAACATGTTTGCTTTTATTTTCCGGAACCTGAAAGCCAAATTGTCTTGATATTACTCTTCCCTCCCCATTTGAGACCCTCCCCAAAATTAGCATAAATCATTAGTGTAGCCCTGGTACCAGGGTAAAGCACCAGGGGAAATGTGGCATTAGTCACATTAGTTCCATTAGTCACATTAGTTCCATTAATCACATTATTTACATTAGTTCCAATAGTCACACAAGTCACATTAGTCACATTTGGCACATTAGTCACATTAGTCACATTAGTTCCATTAGTCACATTAGTCACATTAATTCCATATTCACATTAGTTCCATTAGTCAAGTTAGTTCCATTAGTCACATTAGTTCGAATAGTCACACAAGTCATGTTAGTCACATTTGTCACATTAGGTTCATTAGTCATGTTAGTAACATTGGTTCCATTAATCACATTAGTCATGTTAGTAACATTGGTCCGATTAGTCCCATTAGTCATGTTAGTCACATTGGTTCCATTAATCACATTTGTTCCATCACTCACATTAGTTCCATTAGTTCAATTACTCTTATTAGTCTCATTAGTTACATTTCTCTCATTTGTCACATTAGTCACATTTGTTCCATTAGTCACACCACAAGACAAGTATACACACATACATACACACATACACACCATGCACCACAACACATGAACATTTGCATAAACACACACCCCAGCACAAAGAGAGGACCTGATTCAAACCAGATGGGGTTCCAGAGTGACAGGGTGTGAGATGAGGTTGGTGTTAGGTAGTGTGGGGGGTGTGAGACATAGAGGAGGTGGGTGTAGTGTTGGGTGTGTGATAGATGGCGTGGGGGTTAGGTAGAATGGGGGGGTGAGGAAAGGGGGGGTGAGATATAGAGGGGCGTGGTGTAGTGTTGAGTGATTAATTGGGTGGAGGTTAGGTAAGATGGTGGGGTGAGATGGGGTCTGGGTGAGGTAGGGTGGGGGGTGATATGGTGTGGGAGTGAAGTAGGGTGGGAGACAGGGTGGGGTTTTTAAGACAGGTTTGGGGTGAGGTATAGTGGGAAGGGTGAGATGAGGTTTGAGGTGGGGGTGAGGTAGGGTGATCTGCAGAGGTGAGGTATGGTGGGGAGGGTGAGACGGGGTG
>JACXGJ010009545.1:0-24035 GCA_016801105.1 Esox niger | reverse complement strand
AGAGACGCGTCAAATGCTTACCGAATAATCATTCGAGGAGTCTCTAAAGTAAATTACATGTACAGCTCGTATTTATAACAGTCAAAGGGGTGTGGTATAATGCTGCACCTCTGTGCTAACTCAATAGAATACATTCCTTTTGTTCTATTACCACCTAGGCCTGGTACAAAGGGCATACTGTCCTTCTCCACATGGGTAATCTCATCAAGTCTGTTAGGGCTTACAGCATCCTGCCAGACAATAGATGCCCTACGGAGTTATACAGATGTGCATATAAAGAGTAACCCTATAGTCTGCCGATACCAATCAATGATGCCCCTAGGCAAATACTAGATCCCCCTCTCCTACATTTCCTAAGGAACAAAGGACAGATACCCCTATTCAGAATATCTCATGATCCCCTGTATAATATAGACATGTGTGTCACAACCAAAGACCAGAGTTACATACTATGTAGTAGATAAGCAAACATGTCTCCAAAATACATTAGTTAAGAAATTACCACAACACTCTGTGTTTTGCTAGTGTTTTGCACAGAGGAGATACCAGGAGGCAATTACACAAGGAGAACTGGACAGGGTAATATAAGAGCATCAACTCAGCAGCAGGACCCGTATCTGCTCCTTTGTTCAAGGAGGAACAGGAGGAGCACTGCCAGAGCCCTACAGAATGACTTCCAGCAGGCTACTGGTGTCCAAACTGTCAGAAAAAGATTCCATAAGGGTGGCATGAAGGGCCTCTTGTGGGACCTGTGCTCACAGCCCAGCTCCGTGCAGCTCGATTGGCGCTCACGGGGGAAAACCAGAATCGGTAGGTTCACACTGAGCACATGTGACAGACGTGAAAGAGTCTGGAGATGTTGTGGTTAAGGTTATGCTGCCTGCAAAATCATCCAACATTACTGGTTTGTCCGTGGGTCAGTGATGGTCTGGGGAGGCAAATCCTTGGCGGGTTGCACAGACCTCCACGTGCTAGCCAATAGTACCCTGACTGCTGTTAGATAACAGGATGAAATCGTCAGACACTTGCACTGGGGCAGTTTTAAGGTTTATTGTCAAATGCACCGAACAACAACATAGGGTCATCCTGCAAAATGAAATTCTGGTGACATGGCACCCAACAACTATTTAGTGAGAGTTATGAAGAAGAGTATATAAACAAAAAAATAGATAGACAAAAAATTATATTAAAAATAAACCTAGAATATACATGACACTACCACTAGCAGCAGTTTAAAAGAGTACTGTAAACTAGCAACAACCTGGAGAGTATTATTGAACATTTACATGTGGCAAGTATGTCAGTAATATACATAACAGTGTGAACTAGCAGCAGTTGGCAGAGTTATTAAATATAATAGATACAGTTGTACTCATAAGTTTGCATACCCTGGCAAAATAGTGACATTTTGGCATTTCTTTTGAAAATTTGACCGATGATGCAAAACATCTGTTTTATTTAAGGATTGTGGTCATATGAAGCCACTTATTATCATATAGTTGTTTGGCACCTTTTTAAATCCTAATGAAAACAGAAATCACCCAAATGGCCCTGATCAAAAGTTTACATACCCTTGAATGTTTGACAAACAAGGTGACACACACAGGTGAAAATGGCAATAAAAAGGTGAATTTCTCTCACCTGTGGCTTTTTAAATTGCAATTAGTGTCTGTGTATAAATAGTCAATGAGTTTGATAAATGATAAGCTCTCAGCCGGATGCACTGAACATGTTAGATACTGAGCCATGGGGAGCAGTAAATACCTGTGTAATGGGAGGTAATGGAATGTTATAAAGAAGTTAAAGGATATGTACGCTTTTGTAAAATTTTCACCCATCTGATTCTCACTCAAAACGGTGCAGTGGTCTCTTCATTTTTTCCGGAGATGTATTTCGTTCATTGAGACCCGATGTGTGATTTAAGTGTTCCCTTAATTTTTTTGAGCAGTGTATTAACTTCCAAACCTTTGGATTGATCAATAGTTCTAAAAAGAATTTGGTAGAATGTTAATTTTAATTAGTTTCTTACAGAGAGCGAACCGATTGAGCACATCAAGACAGAGACTGATGACTGTGCTATCAGTGAGACACCTGGAGGACCCCGACAATGGTCTGTTGGTAACAGAGAAGCCATCAGTAAACGTACTGCCACAGACATGGACTGTGGTGCTCACAATTCAGAGTTAAACCATTCTACCAGAAGCAAGAGATTCAGGGTCTCTAGTGAGGTACATTTCTGAAATATTATATAATTATCTAAGATATCAAAGTGAATTTGATATGTAAGTCTGTCTATGTAAACAATTTTGTCCAAGTATTTATCTAGCCTCTTGTTTTATTGTAACTTAAATTAATTTTCTTTGAAATAATCTGTAATCTGTGTAGGCTGGGCGGCGCTTGTTGATGAGTTTGTCTGAAGAGTCCACGAGGCCTCAACCCTTATGCCTGGCCTCTGGGGATAAAGACCATATCCAGGAAACCATATCTTCCTACAGGAAGCCTCTCTACAGCATCTCTCATAGAATCACAGAGAAAAAGCTTACATCAAGCCAGGACCATCATGCTCAGCATGAGGGAGGAGTGCGGGTAAACTTCACCAGCCTTGTATCCCCTCAACTGGTCAACACAGGGGAGCACAGCAGAAATGAACCCAACCTTTCTGCCCTGGGGGAAACAGGGTCCATACCTTCAACAGACTCTAATATATATTCTCTAATTGAGAAGATGTTTTTCATCCTCAATACACTCAACTCGAGTATGACCCAACTGCACAGCAAAGTAGATCTACTTTCCCTGGAGGTCACTCGCATAAAAAAACTGATTAAACCCTCTGAGATGGTGACTGAGTTCCAGCCTCCACCAGAGTACCTGTTGACAAGTGAGGAGCTGAGTCAGCTAATGGAACAGACATCAAATGCTGGTGAGTTGGGTTGTCGACTGCTGGTACATCTCTTCCCAGAACTTTTTAAGGCCAAGGAGTGTACCCGTTGCATCTCCAACAAGAGGACATTGGATTCCCTACATCTACAGCTGATACGCAACTATGTGGAGGTGTGTTTTCCTCTAGTTAAAAACAATAACATTTGGCAGGATGAATGCTTATTGCAGATCAATGACTTTTTTAACCGCTTCTGGGTCCAGAAGGATATGGAGAGTGTGCCACAGTCATGTGAGAAACAGACTATTGCAGGCTTTGGTTTTAAAGCTGAGCAGAACCAGCCCTGCCATTTTATAAATGAGGAGGGGCAAGAAGTTGACCTGAGCTTAGACTCAAATAGTGACCACGCCAACAATAATATATTAGTACCAGACCTTGGGTTTGACACTCAAGTGGTTGGAGAGGATATGGATGATCTCTCCTCCCCTCAAGACTTTGTTGTGTTCCTTGTAAACAGATTTTTCCCAGAGATTTTTGAGGGAAGACTGCCAGAGGGCAGTGTCGGAAAGATGATCCTGGACTCGGACAGAATAGAGATAATCCGAAAGTACATGGAAGCTAATTTTCCTGATGTCCCAGAGGATAGTTGGCTGCAGATGTGTGTGCAGCGTATAGAAGATGTAATGGAGGGTTCTCATAGTGACGGGAATGGCAGCGAGCCTGAGAACATGAATGAGGAGAGCTATGACTCCAGAAGCCTTCCTGAAAATGTATCTATTGTCAAGATCAGGGACTTGTGTGACTATGAGAGACCAGGTCGTCGGTCAAAAAAGTCCTTGCTTGTGCCAGTGGATTTTGAACAACTTGAGATCCCCCTACCAGACTCCAGTGTGCCTCAAGAATATCTGCTGTCTAGGGAACAGCTGAGGAACAACTATGACTGTAGCTTGTCAATTGGTAACTTTGCCTCTCGCCTGTTGGTACTTATGTTCCCCGAACTCTTCACTTATGAGAATGCACGTAAGCATTACAACTGTAGTGGCTCTCTTGGGAAGAAGCAGCTTGATCCTGTGCGGGTAAATCTTATTCGCCACTATGTGCAGCTGCTTTATCCACCAGCTAAGAATGACAGAGTGTGGACACTAGAATTTGTGGGCAAACTGGACGAGCGGTGCAGGCGACGAGACACTGAACAACGGCGGTCATACCAGCAGCAACGTAAAGTCTATGGTCCTGAGATGGAGCAAGACCCTGTGGACTTTGTGGCTGCTTGCCAAGTGAACCAGCTCAACATTGAACACTTGAAGGAAGACTTTGAGATCCCTCCGCTACCCCCTGAAAAAAGTAGCAAAGATTTCTGCAAGATTCCTCTAGAGGAATTGACAGTCTCTATTCCTGACTTCCCAGTGCCTTCGGTCTACTTATTATCAGACACTGAGGTGCGAGAGATTGTGCAGCAGAGCCTTTCTGTGGGAAACTTTGCTGCTCGTCTTCTGGTGCGCCTCTTCCCTGAGCTTTTCACTCAGGAGAACCTGCGGCTTCAGTACAACCACTCAGGCGCCTGCAATAAGAAGCAGTTGGATCCTGTGCGCCTCAGGCTCATCCGCCACTATGTGGAGGCTGTGTACCCAGTTGAGAAAATAGAAGAGGTCTGGCATTATGAATGTGTCCCTAGCATAGATGAGCGATGCCGGCGGCCCAACCGCAAAAAGTGTGACATTCTGAAGAAGGCTAAGAGATCCAATACTGTATCCTAGTCACCAAGCTGAAGGCAAAAAAAAATATTCTTCTAAATATTTGCACAAGTACATAAGCTGAATAGCGTAGTTGAGATTTGGACATTGAGCCCAAGGCAAACTTGTAAAAGCTTTTAATCAGTATTCTTAATGGATGTATTTGTAATATAAAACCACAGTATTAGACAGTTTAGTTTTTCATTGTTGGCTTGTTTCTGTGTATACACCAAATAAGTGTCATAGCTACTCTAACTTACTGTATATAAACTGTTGTAGCGTTAAAAACAATAACCATGAAAATAAAACTAAGACAATAGATGACAGTCAACTTTTTTCCATCACATTTGCTTTTGCATTGTGGAAACTTAGTTTTTTTATAACAATATTATACATTTATATTATAAATATGTATGAAACTATGACAACAGATCATGAGAACCCATTTGTAATAAAATCAGTCAAGAATTCAGCATTTCACACTTTATTAACACTCAGAAATACCTTTCCCACATTCTATTTGCATCTGCTTTGCAAGCCATATCAGTATTTTTGATACTTATTCATGTTATTAGCATCTGTTAGAAAAGTTTATCAAAACCATTTGAAATA
Source organism: Esox niger (assembly GCA_016801105.1). Taxonomy (NCBI): domain Eukaryota; kingdom Metazoa; phylum Chordata; class Actinopteri; order Esociformes; family Esocidae; genus Esox; species Esox niger. The sequence goes on along the minus strand of JACXGJ010009545.1, from coordinate 18,812 downwards.
TCAGGCAAGTCAATATTGACACCAAAAGGTCTAATGTAAAAAATAAAATCACAACTCACTTTCATTTTGCTAAGATTATTTCAATTTCCTTGTTAATGGAGAGGGGTGATAATTATTGTACACTGAAAACTCATTGTTTGAAGGCATCCTGTTTGGGAAGTTCTAGGTTTTTCCAGCGCCTCAAAACAACTTTGTACCTGTCTCCATCCTTGGATTCACCCAGTTCCTTCTTAATCATTACTCTCAAAACTGTGACAGTGTCTATGTCTTTGTTCTCTGACAATACCATGTCCAAGATGTCCCCGACTTTAACCTAAAGAGAGAACCAAAGATCAGTGCAATAAAGACGCATACAGCTCAATTTCATCTAAATGTGTGTTATAGCCAGATTGAAAATGTTTGCTTTTACCATGAATGCAGGAACATAGGCTTTGAATTTCTACAGTTAACCTTAAGCTCTGAATAAATCCCTTAGACCTCTATGTCTAATAATCCAGACACTGATGGGACAAGATTCAGACAAGATGGGAATGTTGGCTGGACCACTCCAGTTCTCGGAGGGTTTGAGTCCCAACAATCTTGTAAGATGGGGTAGGAGGCTGATAGACATCTTTATTTTATGCAGTTACTGGGCAAAATGATAACTCACCAATTTACTTTTCTTGATGAGTTTTTGTCCATTAAGCCAGAGCTTGTTGCCATAGAATGCATCCTCCACTTTGCTGAAATAAAGAAAACGAAAAACTTGTTTGCACAACAGGTAAGTTTAGACAAGAGCATGGTTTTCAAAATGTTTGACAACAAGAACCCTCCAAATATGTTTCCCAACTAATCTTTAAAGAAATACATATTCACCCCTACATGTGTAGACCTATATAAAATGGCAAATAATAAATTTAATACTGGATTTGGGAAGTCTCCCATTCTTGGAGATCATCAAGCTCGGTCAGAGAGGTTGGAAAGCTTCAAGGACCTCTATTCATTCTTCTCTTAGTCCTTACCAGTCTCCCAGGTGCAGACACTGAGAAGCATGGCCATTGCATGACGCTCCCACCACCATGCTTCACCATAGAGATAATATTAGCCTAGAAATGAACATTACTTTGTTCTACTTGACATTCAGGCCAAATATCTTGATTTTGGTCTCAACAACTCAGTCCTCATTACACTGAATAACATTCCCTTGTCTTTATGGGGTATAGCGTATAGGTTGATACATGCATATGTAATAAACTATGAATTTAGTTTAAACCAAAATGAGGAGGAAGTAAAGACTGAATACAATCTGAAAGCACTGTAGGTAACGGTGCATACAGAAATTGCCAGACACTACATCCGGGGAATCAAGGTACTACTCATCACCTAATACAATCTCTAAGGTGAAGTGTGGTAATGGGAGCATAATGCAATGGGGAAGCTTCTCAGCAACTGGGACAGAGACATTTTCAGGATTGAGGAAACGATCAACAGAATACAGAGGTCCTTGAAGAAAACCTGACCTAGTGCACTTGACCTCAGACAGGAACAGAGATTCATCTTTCACCCCTGATTACAAACTGACATACAGTGGGGCAAAGAAGTATTTAGCCAGCCACCAATTGTGCAAGTTATCCCACTTAAAAAGATGAAAGAGGCCTGTCATTTTCATCATAGGTACACTTCAACTATGAGAGACAAAATGAGAAAAAGAAATCCAGAGAATCACATTGTAGGATTTTTAATTAATTTATTGGTAAATTCCTCGGTAAAATAAGTATTTGGTCACCTACAAACAAGGAAGATTTCTGGCTCTCACAGACCTGTAACTTTTTTAAGAGGCTCCTCTGTCCTCCACTCGTTACCCGTATTAATGGCACCTGTTTGAACTTGTTATCAGTATAAAAGACACCTGTCCACAACCTCAAACAGTCACACTCCAAACTCCACTATGGACAACACCAAAGAGCTGTCAAAGGACACCAGAAAAAAAATTAGGTAAGCATGGTGTGAAGAAATCAACTGTGGGAGCAATTATAAGAAAATGGAAGACATACAAGACCACTGATAATCTCCCTCGATCAGGGGCTCCACGCAAGATCTCACCCCGTGGGGTCAAGATGATCACAAGAACGGTGAGCAAAAATCCCAGAACCACACGGGGGGACCTAGTGAATGACCTGCAGAGAGCTGGGACCAAAGTAACAAAGGCTACCATCAGTAACACACTACGCCGCCAGGGACTCAAATCCTGCAGTGCCAGACGTGTCCCCCTGCTTAAGCCAGTACATGTCCAGGCCCGTCTGAGGTTTGCTAGAGAGCATTTAATCCAGAAGAGGATTGGGAGAATGTCATATGGTCAGATGAAACCAAAATAGAACTGTTTGGTAAAAACTCCACTTGTCGTGTTTGGAGGAGAAAGAATATTGACTTGCATACAAAGAACACCATACCTACTGTGAAGCATGGTGGTGGAAGCATCATGCTTTGGGGCTGTTTTTCTGCAAAGGGACCAGGACGACTGATCCGTGTAAAGGAAAGAATGAATGGGGCCATGTATCGTGAGATTTTGGGTGAAAACCTCCTTCCATTAGCAAGGGCATTGAAGATGAAACGCGGCTGGGTATTTCAGAATGACAATGATCCCAAACACACCGCCCGGGCAACGAAGGAGTGGCTTCGTAAGAAGCATTTCAAGGTCACCAGATCTCAACACCATAGAAAATCTTTGGAGGGAGTTGAAAGTCCGTGTTGCCCAGCGACTTTTTTGCCCCACTGTATTTATAGTTTTTGTATTTTCCTTGAACTGGCACAACCTCCTTAAAATTTGTTTTTACTCATGGTCATTATGGTGTATTGTGTGTAGATTGATAATAAAAATAAATGTAATCAACTATGAATTAAGTTAACAACATGAAAATGAATGAATTCCTTCCAAACCCACTGTAGGTAACAGTCCATACTGACATTAGCAAGTCAAATTGAAGCACTTACAATGACCTAATTGTTATATTCAAAGGCTGTTATTTTTAAAGTTGCATTGTAAAAAGTTTGCATTAGCACAATAGAGAAAAATCATGATAATTAACGAAACTGTAAATTGAAATTGCTTTAGGGAAAAAAAATCAGTAGTGGTGGATACGAGAGAAATAAGTATATTAACCAATCCATGTCTGTAGTGTTATTACAAAACCAACAAAAAAAGGATTGCCCAAATTATTATTATCTTATCTTTTCAAATGTTGGGAACCCCAGTTTTAAAAACCACTGGACTAGAGTGTTATAAATAGGGTATCCACATCAACTAATGCTAATTTAATAATCATAAATAATCATTTTATTACATTGATTCCTTCCATTGAAAAAAAAAGTCCTAATTCTGTAACCACTTACTTGCGTGCTATGTCAAGGCCAGCTTTCATAATAACATCATATCGAAATGACTGCACATATTTTTCAAGGTCTTTGTAGTCTTTGGGTACACTGGGGTCATCCTCAGGTTCATCATCACAGTCACTGTCCTCTGGATCCTTTTCCACTTCATCTTCATCCTCTTGTATAGTCTTGCCAACTCCTTTCTTCTTGTTGCTTTTAAACCTCACTTGATGAAGAATTGACCAGCTCTTAGCTGAATTCCAGCGTGATGGAAGGGTCAGGGAGTAGGTGGAACCGCATAGCTGACGACTGTGTAATGTCCTTGGGCACCATTCTGTCCAGTACAGCCCGTGCCCAGGCTTTAGCAGCTTGCGTGTACTTATGCTTCCCAATTGTCTCAGAGCAAGTGCCTGAATCAACAATCCTTGCATGCTGTAGCTCCAGGTTTCTTGGGGGAAAAAAGATACAGAAATTTACAACAAAGTTAAGAAGGATATTAAATTGTAGGTACCTGGTAAACAAGCCTTAAAAGGACCATTCTACCATAACTTGACTTTATACTACTAATGTAGTATAGCCCAGGTTTCAAACCATTTTCCACAAAGGCCCCTTATTTTCCATTTAACACATGTAATTTACAAAAAAAAAATATTGCTCATGACACTTCATGGAAATAGATAAAAGAATATACTGTATACCTTGATCACAAGGCCATAGTCATGGAGTCAACACTGATGGGGGACAAAATCAGCTGGGGATCTGGGGGTCCCCCCACCAGAGAAACATTCAAAAAAAGACTCTTAACCATCTATATTCACACATTCTGATATCACCGCATTGGTGTTGTTCCTACAACATCATAATGAATTTTTCTCCAGGACATTGCAACTGACCTGTAGTTAGTTGGTTTCCTCAGTTCAAAGATAGGGTGGGGGGCAAGGGAATATTCTTTGACCTAACCCTAACCTTAGAGACAGCTGGGCCTAAACTTAACCTAAGGGGTACTTGCGCGTAAACCTAACCTCAATTGTGCCAACATTTCAACATGGCGATATCAGATCGGTCATCAATATTTGCTCCTTTTCTCACCTCCGTGTCACCTGCTCTTCCTGCCCTATTGGCATCCTCATACCCTCTTTCTCCCCCTCTTTCTTAACTCTGAACGCACAAGAGTGAACATGAAAGAAATGGATGTGGTGTTTCTTGCCATTATGTTCAGGAATGGATAACTAACCTGATTTCTAATCTGAATGGCAATGACTTTTATATAAATAAACATTGACTCACCTCTTGTGCTAGTGTATGCTTCTATCATCTGACTGGTACTCATTTTCTCACAGCTATCAACTTATCTTTTGTGAAACTGCCCAAAAAACTTCGTGATGACACTCACAGTGAATAGCTGACTAATAAAACTGCTTGCATTTTGACCAAACAAATGCAAATAATCCTATTTATCACAAGCTAGTACACCTATACAGTATACTAAACGAAAATACAATCAATGAAAATTACTACTGTCTGCATAAATTACACATGCAAAGCAACATAAATGATAGACACTTTACCCAGACTTCACGTGGGCATTCTGACATATCTAACAAAATCATGAATGTAATTCATTACAGTTAGTAGAATACGCAGATGAGCACCATTGTGATGGTTGGTTGATTAGCACTCGCAAATCGGCCCTTTTTCAGCAAAAACTTCTTTACACTCTATGCAAGTACTGACACTTTTTAACTATTATTTATTTCCACAATAACAGTGCCATTGCAAAATGTTGATGTTAAAACTATCACAATGCGTTAAAACTACGTAACACTCATATTACATAGTTTTCCATATTTTAATACATTTGAAAGTAATAAGAGAGTAGTGTTCGACATTGATTGTACCTAGCAACAGTGATCAACCAACAGCTTCTGCTGGGGTACGGCAACAGCACATGGACAAAACACCCAGAACTGCAGTAAACCGTAAAACTAAAATCGGTAGTAATTATAACGGCAATTTTAATTCATGAATATGTTTACATTTGCTAATGATTAATTTGGATGGCGGTGCCTGGTTGCCTGTCATAGCATAGCACATTTTTATTTTATTCATCATTTATATTTCAATATATTTGGGGGACATGAGTATATCGGAATATTGGGTGGGATGTGTCCCCCAAAATATATATTGTAATTACCGCCTTGACAGATCAGCCATAACATTATGACCACTGACAGGTGATGTGAATAACACCGATAATCTTGTTTCATGGCACTTGTCAGTGGGTGGGATATATTAGGCAGCAACTGAACATTCCGTCCTCAAAGTTGATGTTAAAAGCAGGAAAAATGGGCAAGCATAAGGATCTGAGCAACCTTGACAAGGGACAAATTGTGATGGCATTTCCAAAACAGCAACCCTTGTAAGGTGCTATCAAAAGTGGTCCAAGGAAAGAAAAGCCGTGACCCGGCGACAGGGTCATGGGCAGACAATGCTTATTGATGCATGTGGGGAGCGAAGGCTGGCCCTCATGGTCCGATCCAACAGACAAGCTTCTGTTGCTCAAACTGCTGAAAAAGTTAACGCAGGTACTGATAGAAAAGTGTCAGGGCACACACTGCATCACAGTTTGTTGCACATGGGGCAGCGTAGTCACAGACCATTCAGGGTGCCCATGCTGAGCCCTGTTGCCAAAAGCGCCTAGAATGGGCACGTGAGCATCAGAACTGGACCACAAAGCAACGGAAAAAGGTGGCCTGGTCTGATGAATCACATTTTCTTTTACATCATATGGATGGCCGGGAGTGTGCGCAGCTTAGCTAGAGAACACATGGCACCAGGATGCACTACAGGAGGAAGGCAAGCCGGCGGAGGCAAGGTGATGCTTTTGGCAATGTTCTGCTGGGAAACCTTGGGTCCTGTCAGTCATGTGAATGTTTCTTTGACACGAACCACCAACATGAGCACTGTTGAAGACCATGTGCATTCTTTTATGGCAACAGTATTCCCTGATGGCATTGGCCTCTTTCAGCAGGAAAGAGGCCAGAAAGTAAATATGGTTCAGGATTGGATTGAGGAAAACAACAAGTTCAAAGTGTTGACTTGGCCTCCAAATTCCCAAGACCTCAGTCCAATCGAGCATCTGTGGGATGTGATGGATAAACTGATCCGATTCACGAAGGCCCCATCTCGCTAACAATGTCAACGTCAAGGTTCGTTGCTCCTTCCATGCTTGTTTTTTACCTTTCTTTCTTCTTTTATAAGACAGGTTTGCAGGGATTTTCCCTCACTTCCGGGCTTCCCCTGGTAAGCCGTTTCACGTCACATCTGTGGCCAGTACCCTCAGTCAAAGTCTGCAGAAATGCGGACTTACGAAAAGGGTTTATTCGGCTCAAAACGCCTGCGAGAAAGCCCTCGCACACTTGACGATTGGACAGTGCGACAGCCCTAAGTCCTCACAGACCGTCAGTCTGAGTGTGGATATCAAGATTGGGCCTGTTTCACAAAGAGTCATATTGTTCACCACAAACACCATACATACATCCACATTTTGATGGGGTTTTATTTAGCGATTTTCCTGCTATCTTCACTTAGCTAGTTATTATTGCACTGAAAGCATTAGTCACGTTAGCACCTGTATAAGCCCCTCCCGAGCAATGCATTTGACTTGGTTAAAGTATTTTGGGACGTTACTGACAATAACGTTATTCTACCCTTTGCAACAAAAATTCTATATAAAATTCCAGGCCTAGCAACATTCTAGAACTGGTTTAAGATTTGTTGACAATCAATAACCTTAATCGGGTTGTGTTATTGAGATGAAGTGTCAAGAGCAAAAATGTACGTATACGTTAATGATTATAATTTTGAAAAGGTAGTTTACATAAACATTACACATTTCCCTTATCCCCTAACCACGGAGATCCAGATAACCAACACATATAATGGTGTTTGCCTGAACTACCAATGCAATGACAACAGTGATAAACAACTGCCCCAATATTAAGCTGACCACAAATAAATCTTAAATTTTACATTATGAATATCTTTAGTGTTTCTAGCTTTAGCTACAATTGATGATATAGCGAGTCTTTCTACATAACTACTTAATACTAACTTGGAACGCGACGATTAGCTGTAAACAACATTACATCTCGTCATAACGGACGTCTAGGGCAGAGTCAATTTGACATCTTCCGTTCCAGCCAGATAAAAGTCTCGACACGGACTGTGTGTCAAATCAACGTCCAGTTTTCTCCTGCAAGAGTAACTTCGTGATTTGCTGTTGCTAACTTGCTAAATGCACTGTAGCTTTGTTCCGTAAAGTGAGCTAGCAAGTTACAGCAGATAACAAAAAAATCATATATTACCAGAAAATACCTATACCAGAAATCTGCAATAAGGCTGACTAGTCTTCGCTGTTTGTAGCTACAGTAGCTGAGCACATTCCTTTCGTGTTTACCTTGCTTTATATTTGAGATGTGTCTCCCTCCTTTTCTTTTCTATTTCGAATTTAACCATCTAAGCCAGGGTGCCGGGATTCTAGTTGGAATGGCAATATTCAGACGTGAAGCTGGCAACGATGCGTTTCTCTTTCAAAATAAACGTCCCCCTTTAAAATCAGATACGGCCTGTGTAGTCTTGCAATGTTGGAAATGTATACTACTAAAACAAATGTATTTAGCATGATTTGAAGGCAAAACATATCCAGAAAAAAAACGAAAATAATTTCCCCAACAAATAACTTCAAAAAGAAAATCTTACTGACTTGTGTGGTTTTATTATATTCGACAGCTAACTCCTTAATTGTTCACCTTTTCACAGATGTGCAATTCGGAGATTTTACCCTTTTTTCTGATTAGTTGTTGTGAACTTCTATACTTCTCTTGTTTTAGAGGAACCTGAGGAGTATACTACGAAGCGAGGTAACAGGCGTATCGAGGAAACTTGAGGATTAACTTGGTTACGTCGGGTGTGACGTCCTGATTAACCCGTACTACGAAAGGCTGCCAATGCTGCCATGACAACTGACGATGCATCTCTGAAACTGCTACGAGCAGGTTATGTTCATGGTTATCTCGATGTTACCCAACTTAAGCACCGCCCTACCGCCCACAAAAGGCGGGTACATTTGGAAGCCCAATCGACATTCTCACACGGATTGTGTGAGGCTTACTCCAAAGGGCGAGGGTGTTTTTTAAGGACCGTGTTTTCTTTACATCGATTATCTTTCTAATAAAGATATCGATTCTCATTTGAGGGAATTCCCTATCTTTGCCGGCTTTTAGGGCCAGACGTCTCCAATGCCACTCGCCGGAGTAATGCGCTCATTTTGAACAGTGTGTCGTGCTTTGCGATATTTTGCCAGTGGACATTTCATGTATTCCATCGGTGATGCTGAACATCTAAGCAAGAATACTGTAGGGTTTGCCGTTCAGTTCGCAAGGTGGTAGCTCTCACTAAACTGCTTGGCACCTCTTGATTCAACTATGAAGATATGCAGTACCGTTCAAAAGTTTTTGGTCATTTTTAAATGTACCTTAGAATTTTCTCCATTAAAATAACATCAAACTGACCAGACATATATTGTATACATTATTAATGTTGCAAAAGACTATTGTAGCTGGAAACGGCTGATTTTCAATGGAATATCTACATAGGCATACAGAGGCCAATCTTCAGCAACCATCACTCCTGTGTTCTGATGGAATATTGTGTTTGCTAATCCAAGTTTATCATTTTAAATGGCTAACTGTTAACTTGAAAACCTTATTGTGATTATGATAGCACCGCTGAACACAGTTGTGCTGATTAAAGAAGCAATGAAGCTGGTCTTCTTTAGGCTAATTAAGTATTTGGATCATCAGGGTTTGTGGGTTTTGATAACAGGCCCAAATTGCCAGACACAAAGAACTTTATTCTGAAACTCATCAGTCTATTAATTTATAAGTGACCCTAAACTTTTAAACGGTAGTGTATATATGCATAATGGGCATTAATTAGCATTACTTCTCTTTTTAACAGTATCTCTTGATTTTTAAAGCCAACAAACTTTGTTTTAACTGTTTTGGCTATCCCAGCCTAAATTATTAAATGTTTATTGACTAAAATTCCATTAACCAGAATTAATTAGCATAATACACATTTCATACCCTAAAACCATATCCCCTAAACCAGGAATGGACAACTGACGGCCCCCAGCACCTCGTTTGCAGCCCTGGAATTAATTTAGAAAACAGTAAAACAAAAATTATATTGCATTTTTTAATCATGTTTGACCTTAAATTGGCTGTAAGGTTAGTATTGGAACCAATAAAATCTATGCTGAAAAAAACATAAAATAGACCTGAAATAAATGTTTGCATGTTGACACATATAACAGTAATTTCAGGGTCTATAGAAGCTGTTGTGATGTCTATCTAAGTGTAGCTGAGAGTGTGCTGGAGTTTGAGCCACGAAACACTTGATGATACCTATTACAGAAATATCAATGTAGTGAAAACATTCAAAAAAACATTACCAGAACGGGAAAACGGCACATTGTTCAATATATTAAAATTGCCCATATATACGTGAAATAGCACGTATATATAGTTTACTTTTAATGTATTTGTTAGTAAATTAATCTGTGGCCCCCTGATGACAGCGCCCCCCTGATGTTATTCCAAGTAATCTGCGGCCCCCTGATGACCAGTAAATATCTGTGGACCCCACCGCCATCCAAGTTGCCCATCCCTGTCCTAAACCATTGAAGCCAGAGACACAAACAATTTTGTTTAAAATTTTTTGGACTATCCCAACTTAAAATACTTAAATGTGTATTGACTATGACAACATGAATTAGCATTAATTTGCATATTATGCTTGAATTAACTCTAAAACAGTATTGTAACCGTTCAAGCTAGAAAGATAAAAACAAATGTTTCATATGTTTAGCCAATCCCAACTTAAAATGATTGATCACATATTGACTCCGGCTAAATACTGTTAAATATATTTGCATAATTGGCAATAATTAACCCTTAAACAGTATCTCTCTTTAGAGAGATAGAGAGAGCCAACAAACTTTGAACGTTGACATTTATTTTTTCATGTTAAGGTTATGCCAACATTTTTTTTTAATGTGTCATCACCTGTGACTATATTAATGTTATTTGCATAATTAGCATTAATAAACCTTCTAACAGTATCTTTACAACCATTCCAGCTAGAGAGACCAAACCAACATGATTAGGCTATGCCAACATGGCATTAAAAAAATATTGACATGATTATACTAATTGGATTTGTTCAACTTAAAAATATTTAAAAAACGGTTTATGTGTATTTTATGTTGTCTGCCAGGAACAGGCCATTTACACCAAGTACAGTTCTGTACATATATAAATATTGATTTTCTAAATTGTTGCTCAATAATAATAATAAGAAGAAGAACAATTATAGTAATGTTGCTCAGTATACTAGCTCACACAAAATACTATATGTTGGCAATGATTTAATTAAAAATAAACAACAAAACTTGTTAGAAATACAAAAAGGAAAAAGCATAGCCAACCAACTACTTATGTGGGCAAGACATGGTTCAATTGTTATTAAAAAAAAATATTTATTGCAATTGTGCAAGTGAAAAGATGACTCTGAAAGGCAAACGCCTTCATGAAACAGCAGATGGCAACATAGGCTACAACATCAGGGAGAACGATAACTTTTAACCTGTGCATAATTTTGTTGTGCACAGCATCTTTTGAGTATCTGATAATAAACAAAACTAGTCAGTTTAGCACAAAACACATCAGCATCTTACTGTCTGAAATGTCTCAGCATTCATAACTGATAATGGGTAACTATTTACATTAAACTGTACTTGGAATGATGTGTAGAATCTTTCTATAAGCTAAGTTACATGTGAGCATTTCTTGTAGCGGACCACTGTTTCGAGCAACTGGGAATGTGAAAATATTTTTTTATATAAAACAGCCCAAACAACATTACTTTTGTAGAGTAGAGTGTGTTAAATATGGAATGCAGGGTCAGCTAACACTTTGAATGGCCTGACTAGGGCACCAGATTGATAAAGAGAGCATGTTCCTGAGCTAAATTGACCAAGAGGCTCCAGCAAAAGAGCACTTCCCATCATGTGGCCCCTTTCACATTTCACCATGTAATATTTGAGCTGTTAAAAACAATGCTGCTGCCCAACCTGTGATAAGCAGTGTAGTACTTTCCAAAATACTTCACTTGACCTCACTAAAGCACTGTCGGAGAGACAGCACTCCAACATTTATTCAAACAATCTAACATTTCTCATTAAGTGCCTACACTAGCCTATATATTACTGATTGTATTAACACTATGTTATACTGACCCTTTTGAAAGTTCAACATTTCACACCGTCATTTATATTAGCATATTACATTCGTTAATTTATTGACTGCATTTGATTTTTCTCTATCACTTTTTACCCCTCTTGATGTTACATAGGAAAATGTCATCATAATATCATGATCCCATTTATCGAGTGAAATACTTAAACTTTCTTAGTTGTACAAATACATTTGTGAATGTCTCAAGCTTACAGACACAGGAAACCGAGGGGCCATAATTATTGATAGAATTTTGTAGATAGCTAGTGATTCGCTTCAGGCCCAAAAAATGTAGACATTTAAAAAAAACATGCAATTTAAAACCTGTATACAATTTACACACAACTCAAAAAGTGGTACAGGAAACAATGCAGTCCAAGAGGCAGGCATCCAACATTGCTCCATATTCTCATGGAGCAATGCTGGATGCCTTGTGCTCTCACCAACCATCTGCATCATACCAGGATCCATCATGCCTCCAGACTTCATCCCTTCCTGTGGGTAGCCACCTCAAACAAGTTTAAATGCAATGTTTAAAATCACACAACCATCGAATCAAATGATATTTTATCGTAAAACATGCAATTAGACACTAGTGACTATAGATCAAAACAGATACAGAAGATGGTAGACAAGGACAGAAGAACAAACAGAAATAAGCCTGGTGGAATGTCTGTAATTAGTGAAGTGCACAGCCAGCCCTTCCTGTCCTTTTAAAGTGGTAGTTCAACCTTAATTGTATTATATAAATCTATTCAGGTATTATTTATGAATGAATCAATTAACAGGTTTGCCAGCTACAATGACACAGTAACAGGTGAAGTACTGATATACTTTCACGGGTTACAATCTGAAAGCATTCAAATACATTATATACACTTTATACTGTATATAAAGCTCTGGAAAAAAATTAAGAGACCACTGCTTTTTCTTTCCTTTCCAAAAAAATCAAAAAATAAGATTTTGATTGAGGAACAGAAGGGTTAAAATTAGGTGACAACTGCACATGACAGCAATATTGGGACAGATACAACAGAAGACTATAACCTTTTTAATGCTAAAACACTGGAATATCATACAACTTATTAAGTTTATTGGCAACAAGTCAGTAACATGATTGCGTATAAAAAGAGCATCCCAGAGCATCTTTCAGAAGTAAAAATGGAGAGGGGTTCACCAATCTGTGAGACTGCACAGGCACATTTTGCAACAATTTAAGAATAACATTTCTCAAAGTAAAATTGCAAAGACTTTGGGGATCTCCTCATCTACAGTACATAATACCATTAAAAGATTCAAAGAATACAGAGGAATCTCAGTGCACAAAGGACAATTATGAAAACCACTATTTGATAGCTGTGGTCTTCAGGCCGTCAGGCGGCACTGTATTTAAAACAAACATGAATCTATAGTGGACATTAATGGTCTGAGGAACCCTTCTGAAAATCATTGTCTATGAACACAGGACATCACTGCATCCACAAATGCAATTTAAAACTCTACCATGCAAAGAAGAAATAATATACAAACAAGATCCAAAATTACCGTTGCCTTCTCTGTGCCCAAGCTCATTTAAAATGGACTGGGGCGAAGTGGAAAACTGTCCTGGAATTCTTTTGGGGGGGAATCATGGACCGCGTGTCTTCCAGACTAAAGAGGAGAGGGACCATCCAGCTTGTCATCAGTGCACAGTTCAAAAGCCAGCATCCATGTTGGTAAGGGGGTGCATTAGTGCACATGGCATGGGTGATTTCCACTTGCCAGAAACTGTGAGGCAGAAATGACCCAGGCAGAAATAGTGAAATTTTGGCATTGATTTTGAAAAAATGACTGATGATGTTAAAAACTATTTTATTTAAGAATAGTAATCATATGCAGCCATTTAGTATCACACAGTTGTTTGGCTCCTTTTTAAATCATATCGATAACAGAAATCACCCAAATCACCCTGCTAAAAAATGTACATAGTCAATCAGTTTGTTAGCTCTCACATTGCTGCACTGACCAGGCTAGATACCGAGCCAGGGAGTGCAGAAAAGAACAGTCAAAAGACCTGCGTAACAAGGCAATGGAACTTATAAATATGGAAAAGGATATAAAAAGATATCCAATGACAGTCAGTATGGTTCAATCACTTAATAAGAAGTGGAAAATTCAGGGATTTCTTGATACCAAGCCAAGGTCCGGTAGACCAATAAACATTTCTGCCAAAACTGCCTGAAGAAATGTTCGGGATACAAAGAAAAACCCACAGGAAACCTCAGGAGAAATACAGGCTGCTCCAAAGATGGGGGGGTTGTTTCACAATACAACGATACTTGAAAATAAATTATCTTCAGGCTCTAATCGCCAGAAAAAAGTCTGGTTACAATATGCCAGAGAACACCTTGACACACCTCACAGCTTCTGGCACACTGTTATTTGGAGTGACATGACCAAAATAGAACTTTATGGTCACAACCATAAGCGTTATGTTTAGATAGGGGTCAACAAGGCCTATAGTGAACAGAATACCATCCCCACTGTGAAGCATGGTGGTGGCTCACTGATGTTTTACGGCGTGTGAGCTCTAAAGCAAGGGTGAAAATTTATGGCAAGATGAATGCAACATTTTGTCAGAAAATACTGTCAGACAGTGCGTTCTTCTGCACGAATGCTGCGCATGGGACACTCTTGGACATTCCATCACGACAATGACACTGAGAACAAGGCCAAGTTGATCTTCCAGCCATTACAGCAGAAAAAGTTGAAGATTCTGCGGTGGCCATCACAATCTCCTGATCTTAATAACATCGAGCCACTCTGGGGAGATCTCATTTGTGCGGTTCATGCAAGACAACCAAAGACATTGCATGACCTGGAGGCATTTTGCCAAGACGAATGGGCAGTTATACCACCTGCAAGAATTTGGGGCCTCATAGACAACTATTACAAAAGACTGCACACTTTCATTGTTGCTAAAGGGGGTTATTCACAGCAGAATTTTGAACAACGGTCAGTTCATTTTTATCTTTATTGCCATTTTTTATTTTATTATTGTGCCATACTGTTATGAACTACAGTTGAATATGAATCCCCTAAGAAATTAAATCCATGTATTTTGCCTGCTCACTCATGTTTTATTTACAAATGGTTCATACAGCTCCGGGAACAAAATAAGACCACTGCTCCAAAAAGGTTGAAAAGGACGCTTTTGAGTGAGAAACAGAAGGATTAAAATTAAGAGACCACTGCAAATTGAATGCCTCTATTCCTCACTCAACACTTTCCTTTTCAGATTTTCTGGAAAGGAAAGAAAAAGGTGCACTAGTCTCTATGTTTTGCTGGAGCTGTATATTATCTATTTTATAAGGGTATGCAAACTTTTGAGCACAACTGTATATCATTCTGTTCTTTGGCATCGAAGACATTTGTATAAATAGACCCTCATAAATACAAATGTAAAATCGGGAGTTTCTTGACATTGCTGGTAGTTAAGTCAGTGTAAAGGATTGGTAAGGGCACACATCCTTTCAGCACGTCAATGCTGATGGATAGAGTCCAAAATGTGCTTAACCATCTTTACATTGTGTTTTTTTGATAATCGGGAAATGTTCTCAAACCATAAATCTCATAGAGTAACAGTACAGAATGTTTTTTGAATATTCAACAGTTTACATTCTCCAGTTAATTTTTTATTGTTTTATAAATATTTTTAGTAAAAACATGTCTGTGAGTGGATGGACACACCTACTCATTCAAGTTCAAGTTCAAAGTTTATTTATAAAATGCTCCAAATTACACAGCATCATCCAGCACAATGTAAGTCTTGTGATGTGGCACATGACATCTATGTAGTATTAAGAAATATATTAACCAAAAGTATAGCAATCATATACATAACAATGTTATTTACAAGCAGCAAATCTCTAAGTAGGATGGGGAAAATGAACAATATGGGTAGAAGTATTGAAAACCTTAGATAAAATATGAAAGAATTTCTATGAATGGTACATACAACAGAATATTATAATGTACATGGAAAGACATCTGAATGTTGAATGAAAGAGCATCTGGATCAGCATGTATCTACCAGATGGCAGCAGTGTGAACAGATTATAGCCTGGATGGCTGTCTGTGATGATGTTCCGTGCTTTCCAAAGGCATTGTGTATGGTAGATGCCTTGCACGGAGGGGAGATGGCAGTTGATGACATGCTTTGCAGACTTTACCAGTCTCTGGGAGACTCGCAATCCGCAGTAGAGAAGCTGCCATAACCAGCAGTAATGAAGCCTGAGAGGATGTTCTCAATCGTGCACAGTAGAAGCTGGTGAGAGTTTTTACAGACATGCCAAACTTTTTGAGTCTCCTCAGGGAGTGTAGTAATTTTTTGGGCAGTTTTCACTGCAGAGTTTATTTGCCTGGATCAAGTGAAGTCATCTTTATGCTCCGTCGATGTCCACAATCATCCTGAAATCCATGATCACCTCGTTTGTCTGGCAGACGTTGAGAGAGAGGTTGTTGTCTTGCCACCATGTAGCCAGGTTCTTTACCTCCTCTCTGTAAGCAGTCTCGTCATTGTTGAAGAGACCCAGGATGGATATGTCATCTGCAGATTTTAGTAAGGTGTTGGAGTTGTGTGTGGCCACGCAGTCATGCATGAACAGGGAGAACAGGAGGGGACTGAGTACACAGCCCTGAGGGGCTCCGGTGCTCCTGGTCAGTGCAGAGGAAGTGAGGTTGCCCATTCTCTCCAGCTGGGGTCGGCCCGTAAGGAAGTCCAGGAATTGCAAAGGGATGTGTTAAGGCCCAGAGTAGAACCAAGCTTAGAGGGCACAATAATGTTGAATGCTGAGCTGTAATTCTTCATGTATGTGTTGCCTCTTTCCAGGTAGGACAGGGTGGTGTATGTCATCAGGGCGATGGCATCAGCCATAGATCTGGGATGGTATGCAAATGTATGGGTATTTCTTTATTTGAACAATGCCAAATTGTACAAAGCTACCATCAAGGCAAAGTGTGGCTACTTTGAATAATCTTACCATTCCTATTGAGTAAGGTTAAATTGTAATACTGTGTGCCTGTCAGTAATTTGTTGACTAATGTATTTATTCATTATTGATCAGCTTTTCCCATTAAACAAAAAAAATGGCATTAGCATCAGATGGTTAATAATCTGTTGCATAGGAAGTGTTCACATAACCATCAACACTGGAACAATGTCTGTCAAATGCTATGTTTTGGCATAAAAATAAATCCAGTGACACTCCCCTCTTCATATTACATTACTGTATTGACATGAATGTTGACAAATTTTTAGCATTTTATGAATGTTGATGTGTATACAATTAATTTGTTCTTTTTGGCAAGAATAATTTATATACATTTATATACAAATGTAAACCATTGCCAAGAAAAAAACACACTTTATTATAAAGAAGATAATAAAGAAAAATATTAAATGAACAGTAATCTTTTCTTCAACAGATCTTCAAAATCAACAATCAGAATAAAATTATGTACTTTTAGGTCTTTTTCCAACATGTTCCCAGATGAAGGGGCAGCAAGCTAAAATATTTATGAGAGATTGATGTTTTCCAAATGTTGACAATGATATTACTTATGAGCCTTTTTTCAAAGATCTATAAAAGAGTGTTAGTTGGCCAGACCTAAACTTATGTATAATTAAGCCCAAAATGAATGGCACCTGAAATGTTAGCAAAAAATAGTAAAATAATTTATGCAAATAATATTAATTTCATATACTAATTTTATTGCTGATAAAATAGTTTGACTCTAAGCATTCAGCAGTATTCTGTACTTGTTTTGCAAGGATTATAGGGTTAACCTTAACCATGTTAAGCTGCCACCAACTTTAAGTAACCAAAATGTCATTGGGTTGGTTTATAAACGTTATAATGTAGTCAGATTTAACCTTCTTTAATAGGCTTTCTTGAGCCCAGCACTCAATACACCAGCAAGCATGAATCTGTATTAATCTCTACCTTTAAAAGCTGGCTATGTGAACATGGGTGTTCTGTTGGTTTTGATATCCAAACATCATGATTCATTGCATTTCAAGGTTCAAAGGGCTGCATAATAATGACACAGAAGTATTTTAAATACTATAATAGTTATAACATCTAAAAACATTGAATCGCACACAGTCCTCTGAAAAGAGAGCCATCTGGCAAGATAAGTACAAGGAGATTGCCCAACATCGAATGAGCTCACCCAATACATTTTCTCTATATTTTGATATTTTCATAAAGTATGCTTACTTTTATCTTTTTATGTAGATTTTTTTGTTAGTAAAATACCTTTTATAATTTTTTATTCCTATTAACATATCCTTGAAACAACATAAATGCTTTTTTATTAATTATATATTTTTGTTGTTTTTTGTTGTTTTTGATCATTTAAATTATTCCCATAATATATATATATATATATATATATATATATATATATATATATATATATATATGTATATATTGTCCTTATTACTGTACACATATTCTGTTTTAAAACACTTTCTGTGTGTCATTACATCAATATTTGGGTTTATATTCGAGAGTGATAGTTTTCAGTTTTACATTACACAATAATGTAATTTTGAGACTTTCTGTTTTTACAGTGCAGGTATAAACAGAGGAATGGAAAGCCCCAAATGGGTTTATGGTTTTGAGAACAAAATGGTAATGGCAAAATGTTTGTGTTCAATAAAACATGTCTTCATGGATTTTCATGTGTACCTGGGATTATTTTTATTCTAGCAGATCCCCTGTAATCATGTTTCAGAGGTAGTACTTTGGCTAAATGGTCCTGGTAGTACATGAACACTGAACTTGACAAGTGCATGAGGGCCAGTGGAAGGACCTTTCTGCATATGCTTCAGTTTCTCAATGCCAAAAGCACCGCTGATGTGCATGGCTTAAATGCTTAATTTTCTTGTCATTTGACTATAGCTATGACATTGGCAAAACAATCTGTTTCAAGTTAAATAGGAGCTTATATATGCAAAAAGTGGCATGATAATTTCTATCAAAAGAGCCGATATTTTGGACCTGAAACGTGGGTGTGTGAGAGGAGCGAGAGAGCGAGAGAGCGAGAGAGCGAGAG
>JACXGJ010009544.1:0-24037 GCA_016801105.1 Esox niger | reverse complement strand
GTATAATTACCTTCTGAGAGTATAATTACCTTCTGAGAGTATAATTACCTTCTGAGAGTATAATTACCTTCTGAGAGTATAATTACCTTCTGAGAGTATAATTACCTTCTGAGAGTATAATTACCTTCTGAGAGTATAATTACCTTCTGAGAGTATAATTACCTTCTGAGAGTATAATTACCTTCTGAGAGTATAATTAGCTTCTGAGAGTATAATTAGCTTCTGAGAGTATAATTAGCTTCTGAGAGTATAATTAGCTTCTGAGAGTATAATTAGCTTCTGAGAGTATAATTAACTGCAATGATTGTTTGTCTGATTGGTTCGTCGTCATTTGTGAAAATATATCAATAAAAAATGATGAAATGGCCTCTGGGCTGGTTGGGGGTGTATTGAAAGAGGTATTAGTTTATCTGTTCTTAATGCAACCTGCCTGTGCAGATCTTCACATCCAACCCTCCGTCTCTCCCGTTTCCCAGAATGCCTTGAGGAGCTAGGCTGTCTGATAGAGAACTACGGAATGAATGTGTGTCAGCCGACGCCAGCCAAGTCCCTGAAGGAGATTGCTGTACACATTGGAGACAGGGACAATTCAGTACGCAACGCTGCCCTCAACACAGTGGTGGCTGTGTACAATGTCTGTGGTGACCAGGTCTACAAACTCATTGGCAATGTGAGACCCCATTACTAACACACACACCCCGGGGCCAGTCACGGCACAGTGGCCCTTCATTAACGGACTGAAGGACCTGTGATTTCTTCTCATCACTAACACCTTGCCCTGCAGCTGTCCGAAAAGGAGATGAGTATGTTAGAGGAGAGGGTGAAGCGCTCCGCCAAGAAGACCTCGGCCGCAGCCCCTGCTCCCCCCAGACAGGCTGCCGAGCGGGAGAGGCCCCAGAGAGAACACCCCTCTAACCCCAACGCCACCTTCATGAGGAAGCCTTCCCAGCAACCTCCGGAGGATGTGCCCAACAAGCTCAAGTATGGCATGGGTCTGACCCCCCCTCCGGCCGCAGCCTCTACATGCCAACGCATGGCTCTCTAACGGGCATTTTACTGTGGCAGTCCGGTGGCCTATCTATTGGACCTGCCCCTGAACTTTACTCACATTCATTGCAAAGTAATTCTGTCCATGTCGTACTTCCTGCCTAGCTGTAGGCATATCTTTATGCTCCTTAACGTCTTGAATATATTTCCTCCTGTTCTAACCTCTGTTTCTACGGGTTAAACTAAAGTGATGTTGCTGGCCTGAAACCTATTGGCAGATCCTAAACTGGCCCAACCCCTAAAACCAACTTTAACCAATTAGGAATCTCCATATGCGTTTGCTGGTCGGTAGCGTCTCTTCAGTTTCCCCTCTGGTTTACTGCATGGTGTGTGTGGCCTTCTTAACCCTGAGCCTCTCTTCTCCTTTATAATTCCTCTTATTGCTGCTCTGCTCTCCATGGACAGAATAATGTATCGCACTTACAGGATGTGAGTACCGCCGAGCCTTTCCCAGACAGTGTGCACTCTGACCCCATCCAGACGCACTCCGAATCGGGATGTGATCTAGTAACTTGGTGTATCACCCACCCACCCAGCAGCCTAGGCTAAGCAGTGCAGTGTCTCCTTGTTTGTCTTGCTGTGTCCATGTTTAGGTGTGTCCATGGCAACCTTTGAGCGTCCCCTCTGGCAAACAGCTAGCCGTGACGCGCCGTGTTGGCCGCGCGGGGTCAGCTGTATGCCCGTGTGGGTAGCGTGGAAAGTGCCTGCCATGTTCCTGCGGTTTGCCATGGATTACACGCGTGTCTAACGTGTTCCCCCTCCGCCCACCGCCAGACAAGCGCGGACTCAGAACACGGAACGGGAGCACTCGCACCCCTCCATTCCCAAGGAGTTTCAGCTGGACCTGGACATGATCGAGAACGACCACACGCGGGTCAGCGAGCTGCCGGACCTGGTGCAGCACCGCCTGGACGAACTGCTGGAGCCCATCATGATGCCAGAACCCAAGTGAGTGTTGGTCCTGGGCGCTACGCTGCTCGGAGACGCGACCTATGAGCTACTGGACATGTCATTATGCCTGTCATGGTAAAGTGAGTGTTTATGAAAGTTGCCACTGGGTTGTGTCCCCCCCCCCAGGATCCGCTCTGTTTCGCCCCACTTCGATGACCTCCACAACAGCACGGCATCCACCATCAACTTTGTAATTTCCCAGGTGGCCAGTGGGGACATCAACACCAGCATCCAGGCCCTGGCTCAGGTAGCGTGGGAAGCCTGGTGGGGTGTTGGGGTTCAGCGGTCTGGGGGCTGATTTCCAGACCACTGCTGTTTCAGGACTCTTCTGTCTGTCAGACACACTGTGCAGCCTGTATGAACAACCTGTACCTGCCCATATATCTGACCACGTGCTGTTAAGACCGTTACAGATCACGTTCACCCACGGTTTAACCATAAGGCAGCCTCAGTCCTGGGGGGCTCAGGTGGCGTGCCACTCGTGACGACGGGTTCGATTCCCGGTTGGGCCAAACACTTGCGTGAATGACCAGCTCCGTGTAGATGGGTGTCGTTTTATTTCTTACTGAACTCTCTTCCTCTCGGTGAATCATCGGCGCCCCTGTGTTCCACCAGATTGACGAGGTGTTGAGGCAGGAGGACAAAGCAGAGGCCATGTCCGGTCACATCGACCAGTTCCTCATCGCCACCTTCATGCAGCTGCGCCTCATCTACAACACACACATGGCTGACGACCGCCTGGACAAGAAGGACATCTTCAAGCTCTACAGCTGCGTCATTGGCAACATGCTTTCAGTGAGTCGTGGTTACACATTGTCACCACTAGGGGCTGCTAATGAGACGCCGTTAATGGCCTCCATATCCAGAGAAGTAGATGACTGGTCCAGTGGTTCTGATCTTTATATTTCCAGATCCGATTTATCTTGAATATTTCGATTTGCAGTGTTCTCTAAAACATGTTTTACCTCTACTTCCTTTTTGTTCCTGTGGCAATGCAAGTGATGTAATGTTATTTTGCATGACGTTAGCTGTGGGGCAGACAGACTGGAATGTTCGTGCAAATAGTTGCTGTGTTTTTAATTCAGATGTTCAGAAATATGAGCAAGAATCATGCGCTGCATTGTCTTAATGATCAAAGCAGGAGTTTGTTGTGAGAAGGGTCTCGTCTCGTTATAATGACCTAATATTTCCTAATTAAAGTGTAGATATCAAAGCCTTCTGTAAATGTTTCAACAGCATGTTTCAGAAACTGTATTTTTGGACCACTCTGAAAAACACCTGTGGTTAACTTCTAGAGTAAATTGGGCTAGAGATTAGTGACCAGTCTTTATCCATTATTCCACTTGTACATCTTGCAGACAGATTAGCGCTTTGGCAAATCTAGACATTTAATATGCTGCTCAGTTTAAAGATGCTTATTAGTTGTTGGAAACAGTATTTTCCATGACACCATATGGAGCCTCATAGATTTAAATAAATATAACACTTAGCCTTTTCCTATGCTAATTACATTTTGCGTTTTTCAAATTAAAGTTACGGTTAGTTTAAATTTGAGCTAGCATGATGGTAGTTCAGGATCTAATACTCAGTTTTCCAGTTAAGTGGACTGGCCCGTGGGTCTGGGTGGCCCGGTGGACTGGCCTGGGGATCTGGCCCGGGGGTCTGGGTGGGCCCGGTGGACTGGCCCGGAGGTCTGGGTGGGCCCTTGGGTCGTGGTAGGCCCGGTGGTCTGTGTGAGCCCAGTGGACTGGCCCGGGGTTCTGGGTGGGCCCTTGGGTCATGGTAGGCCCGGTGGTCTGGGTGAGCCCAGTGGACTGGCCCAGGGTTCTGGGTGGGCCCTTGGGTCGTGGTGAGCCCAGTGGACTGGCCCGGGGTTCTGGGTGGGCCCTTGGGTCGTGGTGAGCCCAGTGGACTGGTCTGGGTGGGCCCGTGGGTCGTGGTGAGCCCAGTGGACTGGCCCGGCCCACTGCAACATCTCTAACTCTGTCCTGTGTGCTGTAGCTGTTCTCCATGGAGAGCCTGGCCCGGGAGGCTTCTATGGGTGTCTTGAAGGACTTGATGCATGGCCTGATCACCCTGATGTTGGATGCCCGGGTGGAGGACATCGAGGACGGACAGCAGCTCATCCGCTCAGTCAATCTGCTGGTGGTCAAAGTGCTGGAGAAGTCTGACCAGACCAACATCCTCAGGTCAGACTCTTTCTCTACTGGTTTTACTGAGTCACGCATTTATCTGGTTTTGTTGCGACGGTGCCCATTAATCCGCTCTTACTGCAAATGCCTTGTGCTGATCAGTATTAGCAGGCCTGCACATCTAAAGGTGGTATTCGTGCCAAGAGTGTCTGAATTCACACCGGTTGATGGCTATGGTGAGTGCATTTCCAGAGACCCCTGTGTGTGTTTCTCTGCAGTGCTCTGCTAGTGTTGCTGCAGGACAGCCTCACCACCTCATCAGGGTCGCCCATGTTCTCTGAACTGGTCATGAAGGTATTCTGGATTTCTTGTCTTTGTGTTTTGTGCTTTTCTGAGCATGTGATGCTTGGACGTGAGCTAATGTGTATTCCCGGTTTTTGTGACATTTCTGAAACGCTTCGCTATGGATAAATAAAACTCCATCATAATATATTCAAGGCTGTGTGCATCTGGTGTGGTGACTGCTCTCCTACTCCCTGAACGCAGTGTCTGTGGCGTATGATCCGGTTTCTGCCGGAGACCATCAACAGCATCAACCTGGACCGCATTCTGCTGGACGTCCACAACTTCATGAAGGTGTTCCCCAAGGAGAAGCTGAAGCAGCTGAAGAGCGACGTACCTCATCGGACAATGAAGACCCTGCTGCACACGCTGTGTAAACTCACAGGTTCCAAGGTACCGTGTGGTCCACACGGGATCGGACCAGTACTCACCGCCTTGTGTATGACAAAAAACATGGCCGCTGTTGACCAATGAACTGCTGAGTGGGTGTGGTTTTGCACATATGTATATAAAGCCATCCCAGTTGCCCATATTGTAAACATCCATTGATGTATTTATTAAGCCATTATCTCCTGAGGGCCCTCATTCTAGTTTTGATTTTCAAGCATGTATTTGTATTTTGACCTTGTTTCTTTTCTGTGTTAAGATCCTGGACCACTTATCTATGATAGAGAACAGGAATGATTCGGAGCTGGAGGCCCACTTGAGACGAATATTCAAACACTCAAACTTCCCTGGCATAAAGTCTGACAGGGGCACAGAGAAAGGCCAGGTATTGTCATTTAACCCAACAGTGCGTTATTGGATATTTGACATTGTTGACAAAACTGCATTTCACAAAATCGAGGGTAAACTAAAGGTTACAAATCCTTGGGGCATTAGTGATCCACAAATTTCTCATAAATCAATGGTTCCTAACTAGGACCTGGTTTACTAGGACCCGGTTTGGCGGTGGGTCCGTGATGGTCTGGGGAGGACGTCTAGACACAAACAAAACGCAAAACTAGAGAATAATCAGGAAGGATTAAGGAGGTAGCAATTGTCTGTGGCCACCACCTGCAAAAACATTCCCTTTTTGGGGGTTGTCTTGCTGTCGCATCTCCAGTGCATCTTGACACTTTCATTCGCACCAAAACAGGAGACATTGATTCATAATCACTTATGCTTCCTAACTGGGTTGACTGAAGTTTAACTGACTTGGTGTTTATACCGTGATTAAGTGTTGTCTTATTGTTTGAGCAGTGTACATAGCTCATTGTCTGACACCAATGGTGACCAATGAATGCAAAAAAAATGACTGTCAATCATGTTGGAGGATTTTTCATGTTATGTGGCTCTTTTGCTTCCACTGTTTTGGGGCCTTTGTTACGATCGATGTCACAATGAACTAAGTACCAGGACGTTTGAGGCCAAAAACCTGGTTGCCTCTGCTGGAAGGTGGACCTTGCACTCTAGATCTGCTTGAGGGTTTCAAAGATCTGTTTTACGTATTCCGTATGTGTTCTCAGTCAAATCTTCACTCATCGTTTTGAAGGGTGCTGATTTAACCCACAGCCATGTGTTTTTGAACCTGCTAGCCGTGCTAGTTTATAGACGAGGTGCTAGGATATCAAATTGGCTAAATAGCCAGCTTGCTAATTATCATTTTGAAGGTTCCCCAATCAGGTACCAAGTCATTTTGATGTACGGTGTACTTAGTTTCTGAGTATCTGACCAGCCTGGCAAATGCCTACATCTACTGGTTGGTCGTTGGAAAGCTGGTCAATGTAATCTGAGAATTGTTTCAGGAGAGTTGTATAGACGAAGAAGCTGGTGCTTTTTAACCATCACTATGGGGTGATTCAGTCATTCACAACGGGCATCGTTGTTAACTCTTTTGCTAGATACATGTGGTTTAATAAAATCAGAACTAAACATCCAGATTGCTGATTATCGTTTTGATGACAGTTTAGACAGCAATCCATTTGATTTGTGTATCGACTACCGTTGGCTAGTATGACCAACCGCAATTGTATACGTAAATGTACTGTTGATTATCGACATTTTCAAAAAGAAATTAGCTGAATATTGGCATTAAATATCGACCACCTTATCCTTGAGTCGGTATTGGTCATTTTCTATTGCTTGTCGTTTTGGAATTGACTGGTGCAGCTTACGTTTATTCTACGCTAGCCGGGTGACGTCTTTCTGCTTGCAGGATGACCGGATGTCCAAAGCTAAAGTGAGTGACATCCTTTCTGAGATCTTCAAGAAGATCGGCTCCAAGGAGAACACCAAAGAGGTGATTTATTCTAAGGTTGATGTTGATGTGTCCTAAGGTTTTAGTGTTTTGCCCACTTTATATCAGCAGTGATTACAAAATATGTTCTCCATTTATTAGTTACATTTCCAGAGTGAGAATAGTTTTCTCTGGTCTGCTGGAGCTATGAGGTGAACTAGCATAATTCTTTATTGCGACCTGTGGCAGACTCATGGTGCTGTAACTGGTCTTCTCTCCAGGGCCTGACGGAGCTGTATGAGTACAAGCAGAAATACTCAGATGCTGACCTGGAGCCCTTCTTGAGGAACACATCTCAGTTCTTCCAGAGCTACGTGGAGAGAGGCCTGCGTCTCATTGAGTCCGAGAGAGAGGGCAAAGGCAGAATCCAACCTTCTAGCACAGGTAACGGGTAATTCCACTGAATATATTAAATGTAATGGAGTTGGGTTTTCTAAGACTTTCTGAATTTCTGTAATATTTTTTTTGTTTTGTGTTAACCGCAAATATAAGGTCTTTGTTGTTTTTTTTAAGGTGTAACTTCTAGTGCAGCTGTTTAGCATATACCGTGATGCATTCAGCTCTTAGCCATTGTATAATATATATTACACCGCTTTATTGCTTACATATTCCTTGGACCACTTGAGTTTTGGAGATGCTCTGACCCAGTCGTCTAGCCATCACAATTTGTCCCTTGTCAAAGTTGCTTAGATACTTATGCTGCCCATGACCGAATGTTCTCTTGCTGCCTAATATATCCCATCCACTGACAGGTGCCATGATAACATGATTATCAGTGTTATTCCCTTCACCTGTCAGTGGTCATAATGTTATGGCTGATCGGTATAATCATTTGTATATTATAGATTTTGAGAGCAGTATGTAGCAGATTTTTTTGTTTATTGCAGAATATTTCTTATTAATAAATCAAGCTTGTTTCTGCCATTGATCTGCTGGTTTAACTCTGTCAGGACAACTTGCATGTTGTTGGATCTCAGTGTTACAAGTGTTGGACTTGAAGGTTAACTTACCACTAGTATAGTTGGTTTAAAAGCAGTTCTTTAACACGATGTCTGTTCATGTGAAACGTCTCGTTTCCAGCGATCCCCCAACATGGGCTGGACTCGGGCACAGCGCCTCTAAATGGAGAGGAGATGAAACCTGCAGTGTACTATGAACGACTGAAGATCCTCCGACAGAGGCAAGGCCTGGAGAACAACCGGGTTAGTTCAGTGGGCTGTTTGGCTTCCACACATCTTCATTATGTAGCCTTCTAGAATTTCTGTTCTAAATTGATAAAAGCTTGTGTCCTTGTTTTTCCAAAACATGTTTTGGGTTACTTTAACTGGCTCTACTCCCTCCTTCCCCTCTACGCTCCCTGCTCTTTCCTCTTGTGTTTCTCCCCTGGTGTCCTGACAGCAGGCTCAGCTGTTACAGCAGGACGGGGGAGACGGTGGACCAACACGTCCCATCACGTCCCTGCTGTCCAAACCCTCGGTGGCCTCCTCCACAGACATGCTCCAGAGCAAACTGTCTCAGCTCAAGGAGTCCCGCGAGTCCCACCTCCAACAGGAGCAGTCCCACAGCCCCACGCGGTCCTCCTCCCCCTCCGCCAACCTGGATGACCTCAAGAAGAGGTTGGAGCGAATAAAGAGCAAACGCCAATAAATTATTCCGACTTGCAACTCCACATCTGTGCCCCATTTCCCCAGCGTGTTAGCAACCCTATACTCCTCTCCCACCAGACAGCAACACCCTGCTCTGGTCCTGGACGGCCTAGTCCCTCCTGTGTATAAATTAAAAACCTGTCATTGTATAATATACTGTAAGTGGACTACTTTTTGTTTAGTATTGTGGCACAATTGTCTGTATATACTCACGTTTGCTAACCACCCAATGCTTTTAAGTGTTAAGTTAGGGATGTTGGTGCATTTGATAAGACTGAGACTTTGTGTACAGTTTGTGTAACTTAATCTTTTTTTTTTTAATAGAAGGTTTAGAGTTACTTGGTCAAACCATAACATGTCTCATCTCTGGGGCTCTATCATTGTGGGTGAGAATTTCATTTCTGTTTGGTCACTTGAAGTAAACAATTCTCTTCATTGGGAAGGTTTGGGGATAAATAGATTTCTAGTTTACTTCCTGAATGGAAATGGAATTGACCTGCTTGCATGCCCTGTCAGTCCATACCACTGTTTGCTAAACATGCTTTTTACATTATAAAACTCTTAAAACTTGAAGGAATTGAACTTGTTCTTGGAGTAATGGAAGGAGCATGGCATGAAGTAATTGTTTTGTAAATAACATTAGCATTACTAAAATTCTGCTTATTAAATCATTTGTTAACAGTGTCAGAAAGCTTCTGATGCTGTTGCATTGTTTTTTATTTAATTAAAATTAAAGTAGTCTTAAATTGTTGCTCTTATGTTGAGTGTATAATCCATAGTGAAAATTGCAATAAAGTTGTTTTTTTGACAAACTACCAATGTTTCTTTCTCGTTTTATCTTGTACTGAAGAAGCCACTACAGCTTGTTTATGAAATGTTCAATAAAAATGTAATGTTAATTTTAATGAAAATAAAATGTAAGGTAATTTGACCACAGCATTTGTGTAGCTACTGTATATAAAATCTTCAGTGCCTCAAATGTAACTTTGTCACTCAGTCCAACCGCAGGTCATTGAAGCTTTTACCCATTTACCCCATCAGACAGCAATCATCTCTGTTGAATGTTCTCCAGGCCTTCACTGCAGTTTGAGGTAAATAAATGAAGGGCATTTTCAACGAGAATAAAATCTGGAGATACGCGTCCAGAGAGCGCAAACTGAGAACGTTCCTGTTCTTGGCACTGGGAAAACAACCTTGTTGCTGTGACTGCATGTTTGGGGCTGTTGTCTTGCTGTGTGATGGAGCACGGTTCAAAGTGTCCAGGGGCATTTGTTTCACCTCACCAGATATTTGAATTTGGTTGCTCCCACTAGCAGATGAATTATCAACAAAGACAAGGCAGCACCAGTGGCAGCCGTACACGCCCAAGACAACAGCCCCTCCAAATTTCAAAGGAGGTTGAATGCTGTGGATTTCGGACAGTTCCTTTTTTCTTCACAATTATCACTCTGGCACATGGCTGGCATCGTTGTGCCATCTATTCAAAAGGCTCCTTTGGTATTTCATCTTTTTTTGCCCAATCTGTCTTCGGGCTTAGTAGTTAACATCTATTTGTGTAGCCTCTGTAGTTCTGCTGGTGAAGCTTTATGTGGGTGGTTTTGGCAGACATCTGTGTGAGACAAAACTGATATTGATGTTAGAATTTAAACAGTCACAGACAGGATCAAGTTGAGGTGTTCAGGGTATATTGCAGAGCTGCAAGGAGTGTTTTCAGTTAAGCGGTATATCAATGTCGTAGACACCTTGGGCCAGGCTTTATATTGTGGAGGAAAAATCTCCAGAAAATCATTGCCATCCCTACACCTGCTATCACACTGCTGAATTCTCTAATCCATTCAACAATACATGGCTTTATACACACAGTAAGTTTCCTAGGTCTTTTGGATAGTGACTTTTAACCCTGCCTGTATTGCAGCACTTGATTTTACAATATAGAAGTACAGTATCAAACAGCAGACTCAACCTAATGTGAGTATAATTTCATCCTTAACAGATTTAGATCTTACAACACCCTTTGCACATTGTCACTTGATTTCTTTTCAACTGATACATAAAGTGGAAAACACAGGTGAGCTCATCAATCACATCTAAGATAGACCAAGGAAAACCAGTAAGGTGGATGAAACCCAGGTCAGCAGGAAGGCATAGATGTGCACTGAGAACTTCACAGAGCAGACTAAGACACAAAGCACTAGTACACCTCAAGAACAGCCTGACAACAGTTTTTGATATGTACCAATCTGTGGAGTTCGTGAACTAAGTATTATGGACTGACTTAGTGATAAAAAGGGGAATGTCTGATGAATAAAGTGAACGCCCAAGATCCAAAGTACACCACCTCATCTTTGTTACACGGTAAAGTTAATCATGGCTTGGGAATGGTTGCATCTGTCTCACATGTCCTCAATGATTAAACTGCTGACTGTAGCAACAAGGTAAATTATGTAGAGTACATCAACATCTCGTCCACTTTGATACATTATAACAACGTGAAACATACCACTGACCGAAGTCCTGAAGACAGTTAACACTGGAAGACATCACCTTGCTGGCCCAGGTTAATGGGCACAGCTTTTCATTGGTCTTACACACAAATTTCTCTGTCTCAGGTGGGAAAACGTCAGACGAATCATGGAGGTACAGCGCATCAGACAGTCTGCTGCCCACTGCCACAGTCCTTCATAACGCCAGAACAACTGTGCAGGTAAGGTCAAAGGTAACCCTTCAGCAGAGGTCAACCCATTTTCCTAAATCAGTTCTTTCCCATTAATCTGTGAATAAAGTGACTACAGTAGTACCATTGATCAGTGTCTGAGGTTATTATGAAATGCTTGAGCTAATAAATAGAATGTCTAAGTAAAGCAGATGTGACAGCAGCAATGATTTTTGCTTGACACACAATATCAAGCAGTTCTGTGTAAATATGTGTTTTATGAAGTAAGCGAAGTGTTAAAACAGGCTACATTGGGAGATGATTTCTCACGACTAAACTCTCACATTACTTGAATTACCAAAGCCATTTCCATTCTAAGCTGTGTAAAGAACTTTAAGTGTTTAAAGAGACTTTCAAACAGGGATACAATACAGAGCAAAGCAATTTTAAAAAGGACATCACAAATACACATCCTTATTAACCCCCTGCCATTCCTCCGGAGGGGGCAGTAGTTCTAGGAGAGAACCGAAGGTTTGTGATCTAAATTAACAAATTTAATAAAGTACACACGTTTGTTTAAAGTTACCTGATACATTGTGAGAAACCCAAGGAGAGATTTAAGAGAACCTTGAACGTTCTCCTACCTTGTTCCACAAGATCAGTCGAAACTTGACAAAGACAAGCCCGATACCAAAAACATGAAACACATCTTCCCCCAGTCTACCAAATAGCAAAGCAAGTGACTGTGTCCCACTCAAATAGAACGCTGGGTCCAACAGTGCGGTTTTACAGAAGGTATAAACATGAAGGTGCAGTTCTATGGTGTTCAGGGTCTCTTGGCGGGGCGTCAGATGGGAACAGTCACTCAGGGTCTCTTGGGAGCAAAGACCGGAGGCAGGACTCGCCGGGAGTTGGTTTTCACCCAGGGGTGGTTGATGACACTCTGTAATGGGAGCCTCATGGCAGGACTGTGGCGGAGCAGCTTAGAGATCAGATCTTGAGCGCCGCTAGAAACCACTTTGGGGAACTGCAAATCAACCTACAGAGGGGGAGTGGCCAGTTACTTCCAATAGTCTTGGACAGAGGCAACACTTGAGTAAAAACAATGTTTGCAAATAGCTCACAGCACTTAAGTCAGGTTCAACACTTAAGCACAACCTCATGGAAAGGAGGTTACTGTATTCCGACAAGATAACTAAGCTCAGAAACAGGCCAACCTTTGTGATGCGTTTGTACGTGTCCGTGTGGCTGGCGGTTTCGAACGGAGGGTTTCCCACTAGGCACTCGTAGCAGAGCACCCCAATGCACCACAGATCCACCTTCTCGTCGTGGGTCTTCCCCTCGATCATCTCCGGCGGCAGGTAGTCCAGGGTTCCACACATCGTACGGCGCCTGTGCCAAACGGCCATGAAGGAAAATCACAACGGATCATGGAATAAGTAGTTACCAGGAAGGCATCCAAGTGATTTTTTACATTTGGCCCTCCGACAGCCTGATAATGAACACATTAGTCAGTGAGAACAGATCTGGGTTGTTACCTTAGGGACGGGGCGTGGACAGACCAACCAAAGTCTGCGATCTTCAGCTCTCCTCTGAAGCCCAGCAACAAGTTCTCAGGCTTGATGTCCCTATGGATAACCTTCCTCTCATGGCAGTATTGAAGTGCATCTGACAACTCCTCCATGTACTGTTGAAAAACATTTACACATGAATCACCTTTATTCAAGTGTTAAAGAAAACTTCAGGAAGCCATGTGACCATCAAACTTAGATCCTGTACATTATTAAAGCAACCGTCAGCTGAAACATTTTAACAAATATATATGTGCAGTTGCTTTGGGAAGAGAGACAATAATGGGCAGAGTTATGGATGCAAATGTTGCAGAATCTACTCATACAGTAGCAGTGCGCTGGTCATCAAAACGTCCACATTTCTGCAACTCCTTGTACATCTCCCCACGTGGCGCGTACTCCAGGATCAGGAAAACCCTGGTCCGGTCATGAAAGTAGTTGTAGAAGCGCAGGATGTTGGGGTGTCTAAAGGAATTAGGGAATAGTTGACTAATGCTTAAGCAAACCAATTCTGAAACAATGAAAACCAGGCCTGAGTTGAAACTTGAGTTAACTTAAGTCTGTTAAAGTTACAATTCAGCTCAGTGTTTGGCATAGTTAAATAAGAGAATAGGTAATATTAAACTGGCATCAACGCACACCAGGTGTCTGCTCACTGCAAATATGAGCTGCCTACTGACCTAAGATGGGATTGAATCTCAATCTCCCGTCTAAGTTGATGCTCCACGCCTTCCTTCTCCATCTGTGACTTGAAGAGCACCTTCAGCGCCACAATGTACTCAAGCTTCTTATCCCGAGCCAGGTACACATTCCCAAATTTGCCTTTTCCAAGGGGCCGCCCAATGTCAAAATCATTTATGGTGAATTTCCTGATTTTGTACATTTTATGAAAGGAAAAACAAATTAGTCAAACACATCAAGGAGATAATTAGGGCATTTGACAATATTGTCACTGCATAAAAATAAAAGTCAAATGCACACCCTCAGTAAGTGCCAGATATTTGTATTTGGCACAGCTTGAAATAAAACGTACTTTACTTGAACTGCACTAGATGAAGATGCAGTAAGCTCTCCTCCAGGGCCTGCAGTGAGATCAGGGGGATTCATAAATAATCAACACCTGTATATTCAGTAACTTCAGGATAATTCATTGGAACACCACAGGCCAAAAAGGAGGGAAAGGTATACACCTGTAGAAATGTACCTGTAATTGCGTTTTTGTTTGTCGCCACCGGTGCAGAAGGCATTTGAACTCGCTGAGGACCCACAAAAGCTATGGGAGCAGCCATCTATAAATCAGAGTAGAAAAACATACTACAGCAATCCTGATGGTCAACGGCTCCCCAAATAACAATACAGTCCTGCGCTGTTTGAACACAAAGAAACCCCAGTAGCAACAGTACAATGTACAGTAGTTACTATACTAAATCGACAGTAGCTATGTAGTTAAGTAACTAGATATGTACAGTAATATTGTTAGTAATCTAGCTACACATTTAGATAGGAAAGGACGGTAGCAAAAAATAATAATAAACCTACCGATCTCGGTTGTCCTTTCGGGTCACAATTCTCCTTATTCTGCAAAGATAAAGTATTGGTGTAAGGTGAATTCGCCGTATTTGGCACTTCAATAACGTACTTAGACTTTACGTAGCAAGCTAGCTAGCTAGCTTAATTAGCCTTAGCTATTAACACATAAGGTTACGTTAGTTAAATATCGTTTGCATTATTCTAGGAAGAATGTCAAGTAAGGAAATGACCTTTTAAACGCTCACCTGCATACTACAGAAGTGGTGTTTCTTAATTATTTAATGGAAGCAAATCGCTATTTCTCAAGCACGATAACTCCAAATCTAAACCGCATTCAATTCGAGAGTACTGACCGCCAATCTTTTAAAGACGCTGTTGTCATGTCTGATTGGCTACACGAAATGTACAACTCCTTGCCGATTGGTGAAATCATCATCGGCGTCCTTTCTGCTTCCGTTCTTTTTCATATAATTTTTTTAAACAGAAATTACAAAACCAGGCACATAGGTTGATCAAAATATGTAATACAAATAAAAAAGTTTACCGTAAAAAAATGTCACATGAGTTAAATACAATAAATTATACACATATGATGTTACTCAATCTTTTTAATTGCAGTAGGTTTTTGGCCATTCTTGTCTTCAAGATAACTTAGACAGCTGTTCACATTTGTCAACCACCAACATGAACAAAAAACAGGGATTTAAGCAGAGGTATGTTGGTCCCAGTCAACGTATGTCTGACACTCAATACTGCAGTGCTGGGTGTGATTTTGAAAACCCAGTAGGGGGCGCTAGTCTCTACTGGTTAGGATTGGGGTAGTCTCGCGAGGAAACGCCTTCAATCTCGTCTGGTCTCCTTGGAGGTCTGGAAACGTGGATATATAAACAAATATTTCTATTGGCTGTTAGTTTTCAAACCTCCCTTCACAGAGGCTTGTTGAAGGCAGTCTTAGCGTAGAGTCACAATTCCTTGAAATTGGATAAAACAACATATCAGAAAATTGAAGATGGAGGAAAGAGGTAATTCTGTTTTGGATGAACTGTGCTCTACTCATAAGATCGAGACAATAAAGCAAACTTCGCTACTTAAATGCTGTTCTGACAACAAGAAAAAAGGCAACCCTAGTTCAGCCGGCCCTCAAGAGAAATTGCTAGCTTCGCAAGATTTGAACCCGGGTCACTAACGTGGAGGCTGTGTCGTTAACACTTCTCAACAGAGTTGTACTTTAACCTGTGTCAGCATAGCTTCTTGTGTCTACCCTGAACAAATCGTTTTTGCCACTGTCCGTTTTAACAGCTAATTGGCCATTCGTGAATTATACTGATACAGTTAAACTGCCCAACGTTTCTTACTAAGTTTACCTCCACCACAAATAGCGTCTATGAACTGTATGGCGTTTGCCACTGGCCGTTTTAACAGCCTATTAGCCAGCAATAGGCTTAGTAGTATCTACTAACGTCCTAGGAACATAAGAATTGAGCAATTGCTAGTGAGACTGAAGATGAACTTTTCCATGCCAGAAACATTCGCAATATAACCGTATACTGTTTGTTAAAGCTTACACTCAACTGTATGTGTTAGCCAGCAAATGTGTTTGTCTATCCTGAGCCAAAACGCATGCACTTATGCGTACTTCGAAAATCCACCAGAAACAGTCACAATATAACACTGACCTGTTATTTCAGGCTTACTATAATGTAGATACTGAAGGTTTTAGCCAGCGAAGTTTTCATCTATACGGATTAATTCATAATGCGCAAGTCGCTCTACCTGCGATGAGATACGAACGTGCGACCTAGTTTACAGGTCCGCTTCTATAACCACTACGCTATATAACTAGGGGAGTCAATCACTCAGTAAGAGACATTCCCTCTTCTTGGCCCCCTTACAAGGTCTGGCAAAAAGAGATACTTTTGCGTGCCTTCCTACAGGCTATGGTAAAACTTAATTTATCAAGCATGGCCGACAGTATGCAATTTATTGAAATTAAATACGGACATATCAGTTATACCGGTGGTTACTCCTCTGATTTCAACAAGATGTTGCAGGATGACGCTGTGCTATTCTGTGCAATTGGTAAAGAAACTTAGCACTTCGGCGAAATTTGCTGCCCTCTTCACTTAGCTAGCTATTGTTGCACTGAAGGCATTCTCATGAGCGCCTGTATAAGTACCTCCCAAGCAATGCATTTGACTGGGTAAACGTGTTTCGAGGCGTTAGCCCTAGCAATGCATTTGAATGGGTAAACGTGTTTCGAGGCGTTAGCCCTAGCAATGCATTAGACTACGTTGTTAACGTGTTTTGACGTCAATAACAAAAGCGTTTTTCCCCCCCATTTGAAACAAATCTTACGGATATTCCCCAGGCCTAGCGACATTCTAGGACTGGCTTAAGTAGAACCCCACAAATGACGAACAGAATGTGTTCCTTTTTTTTGTAATCCCATTTGAGTAAATTCACCTTTCCCAAGAACATGTTATTATTGTTCTTACTGATTTAAAAAAAGTCTACCTCATATTCCTCTGAGTGTACTGTAAAATGGTTTCAACGAAGTAGGTCCAGAACAAGTACTGTGTTCTCCAATTGCCAAACTCAGACAACAATCTCCAAACACCATTTTAGTATAATTGCTATTGGCTAATACGGGAAACATACACAACGATCACAGTTAATTACTAATCAAATACTGATTTAAGATTTATGTTAGGACTGACAGAGTATTGCCTGTAAACCAGTGAAAAACACATTTGAAAAGTTCTCCTTAAGAAACCCAAACATAGGTGGAGGTATATTTATTTTATAACAAACATACAATGTTGATGACCAAATTACTTTCATATTCTTAAATGCACCATGTAAAATATAATATAAACCATAGAGCAGCCAGCCATCCACCTTATACTTTGTATAAATGTCAGTCCAAATGATATGGTCCCTCAGTGTTTAACTGACCTAACGGTTGTGTAGTCCACAAGCTTATGCTCCTAACGATCAGCCATTCTTTCTGACTGGCAGTCACCACAATACGTACACACTCAATGTCAAAGGCAATCTTGTGGTCTACATCCTGGACCTCAATGTTGCCATTTTTAAACTCCCCTAATGTGATGTAGGAAGAACACTGCCTTCCCCTCTTTGTTCCCACCAGCTTCTCTCCAACTTCTAGAGCTCCATGGTGTAAGATATCAAGATGGCGATCGTTTGTTCCTGTCACGATTTTTATCTTGCTAATTTGGGTTGGTTCATGCAAGACAATCACAAAGAAGTCTCCGGTAGAGGGGGGTTTCCCCCAAAAGTATTCGTCCACACTGCTATAAGCCTTGGTGGCATCATAGTTTTCAAATACATTGATGTTTGTGTAAAGGCTGGCAGGGGGGTTGTCAGGGAGATCTATAAGCGCTTCTTCAAAGTCATCATCTTTCAACCTGTTCTCAACCCCCTGATATGAGGAGTAGTAGCCCATGTGCTGGAACAAGGAGGGCTTGAAGCGGATCACATCCTTCTGGGCCAGTAGACCTCGGAAATGAATGAGGAGCCAATCGCAGGGCATCTCCTGGTAGAACATGAGCAGAAAGTGAGCCAGGCGTGGTAGATCTCTTGAGTGGTAAAGCTTCCCTATGTAGCCAAGTTTGGAAAACTCCAGCATCACCCAGTAGGAGCCTTGCCTGGAGGTGACCACCTTCTTCAAGGATGTCAGGAAATTCTGTGAGCATCGCACATCGTCCTCCAGCATCATGTAGAAATCAGAGAGATTAGTGCAGAAGTTGAGCAAGAAAGCGTAGTCCACGTTTTGCTTGGAGCGGAAGCGCACCCTGTCTTCTGGGTCATTGTAGTTCCGTTTTAGCCCATCCAGGGATGGGTAATATTCCTCAGGGGCATGAATCACAAGGAGACGCCCAGCGATGATGTGGTGGGAAAACCTTCTGGAGATGTCCTGCACCAGGTTCTCACACCAGGCCAGATCAAAGTCAGCCAGATGGACCACGACCACAATCTCTTTCAACTCCTCATAACTGGATTGGTCAAAAATTGATTTGATTGTCTCCATGAGGTAATTTCCTTTTTGTCTTTTCACAGATGCTAACCCAATGGTTAGATATTCTGTAAACACAAACATTTCACAGATTAATATAATGTTATTATTAATCTGTGACTTTCATGATACACATCTCTACATAATAAAACATATTTTTACTCTTTCGCGGCTGTGGATTCCCAGCAAGGAAACGGTATGTGATGTTTATGGTTCCAGAAAAATTTGTGAGCTCTCTGAAGGTGTGAACATATCTCTCCGAGTGAGGTGAATGCGTGTTCTCCCTCAGCTGTCTTTTACCTGCCTCCTAAAAAAATTATTCTATTGTTAATCATATGTAAAATACAAATGTGATGTAATGGGACAGAAGATCCAGAGACAGCTAAGAGAAACTCACCAGGACATATCCATCCTCAATGTACAGGTTGAGGAAGAGCAGTGAGGTGATCAGGACTCCCAGGACGGGGATGGTGGAGCGTTTTCGGAAACACCTCATCTTGTCCAGGGACTTCCAGACGCGTCTCAGGAGGGAGACACTCACTGGTGTAACAGAAATCAGTTAAAGCAAAGGGTGTCACTGACACTCATGTATTTCCTGTATGAGCTCACTGGCAAGACGTGTCAGCGAACTGGTCGTTCTGTTATTCCACAGAATGTATATTCGTTTATCTGAGATATCGATTTATAGACTCCTGTCTTGCTGAACGCAGGGAATGAATGTGTGAATGTACACACTGTACAAATTACTGCCCTGTCGATGGGCTTTTGAATTCATCAGTTAATATATACATGTAAAGGATGTGTACACAAATGGATACAGGCAGTGTTCATCTATGCTTGTTTGTACAGTGGTTGTCAAAGCGTGTGTCGATCAGCTGGTGTGCCGGCTCACGCTGATTTCTAAACACACAAGCTTCCCCTTCAGCGAAAGAGGTGATTGTCTGAGAGGGATATATTGACATCTTCAATATTAAGGTTTTAATGAGCAGGGTATGATCAATTCCTTCCCATCAGTGTATCGTACACCCATCTCAGAGGTCGTTAGGGAAAGTGTTCAAGTAACATTGCTCATATTGCTACCAACGAATGCAGATGTATCAGTAGCACTAAACCCGCTATCTCTCTCTCCCTCTTTCTGTCAGGGAACCAATGGCTTTGGTACAGGGGGAGTATTTGTGCTCAGGGTTTTTACCTTTATGGTCAGAAGTATACATAAGGCTTTTCAGTTGCATCAGTAATGCAGATGAGATGTGTGAGAAATGTGTGCACACTAGTGAAAGGGGACAAACGCCCTGGCTGTGCACAGTAGATCCCCTTGCAAAGCGTGACCTCTTCTGCAAAAAAGAGTGTGATAAAATGACCAAAGGTTTGACCAGGTTTGTGATAGGTTGATTAGAGAACTATCCAAACATTCTGGTGCAATCCAAGCAAAGGGTTTTTCCACAGAATAGCAGTGAGGTGTGCACACTTATGTAAAAAAGGCACTGACAGTTTTACGTTGTTCATTCCTTTTTAGATAAATTATCTATTTCTGATGTAATCACTAATAAGAATCCCTTCAGTTGATATCAGGAGACAGCAAATAATGTTTTTGTGACAAGCATTTTTCATGTATGATTATGTGTGGGTGTGTGGGTGTGTGGGTGTGTGCTGGTGCGTGTGGGTGTTTGTGTGTGTGTGTGTGTGTGTGTGCGCGTGTGCGCGTGTGCGCGTGTGCGCGTGCGCGTGTGCGCGTGTGCGTGTGCGTGTGTGTGTGTGTGTGTGCGTGTATGTGGGTGCGTGCTGGTTTGTGTGGGTGTGTGTGTGTGTGTGTGTGTGTGTGTGCGTGTGTGTGGGAGCTATACCTCCATTATTCGGTGTGATGTTTGGCCCTCCATCTTCAGCCCTAATCTGGAAACAGCTGAGTTGGACCTATGAGGGTCTCGCTCACACATTAGTCATTTCTCACACATCCCATCCTCATTACTGATGGAACTGAAAAAGCTTTTATGTTTTCCTCTGACCTTAAAGGTAAAAACCCTGAGCACTTCCACTCAGATCAAAAGCCTTATTCAATAAGAACATACAGTATATTTCCCCTATAGCTAAGCTGTTGGTCCCCTGACAGACTGAGATCTGAAAGTGTTGCTAAGACATCTGGAATACATGGGTAGCTATAAGAGCAGTGTTATTGCCGGGTTTTCAGATTGCTATTTGATGAGTTATCTGATGACACTTTCTGCAAGGTACTGTATAAACAGCCTCTGAAAAGCATTTATGCTGATGGGAACAAATTGATCATATCCTGCTCATAAAAACAACTAATTCTTTTGCCTCAGGGGTGGAAGCTTGTGTTCAGAATCCAGCGTGTGGCGGCACATCAGGCGATCACCATCCGCAAACAATTTTCTTGTATAATGAGTATGACTATCGCACTGTTGCAGTGAATCCTTTTTCAGATAATTAACAGTAAGTTACACAAAACAACTCGCGTGAATAGTACAACAATAAAATATTATTTTATGCAATCGCGTATATTGTACAATGAAGCGTCCCGGTAAACATTTTTGTGTTATTGATAACATACAGGTAATGTTATGTATATGTGAAATTGATAACATACAGGTAATGTTATGTATATGTGAATGGACAAGATTAAGAATAGACCAACCCAAGGCTATACGCAACAGAGCTATGGAATACAACAAAGGGGAGAAAATTGCATTCATTAAGTTTGCAAAGAACGAATACGTTCTCTGAAAATCCCCGATGTTATTAGATAACACAGTTGCCTTAGGTAAGTGTATGTGTTTAGATCCCAAGAAATGTGTTTCAATATTCAGTTCTGAGCCAGGGAGTTGAGTTATCATCAGCTTGTAAACAGCTTTGCTGTCAGAAGAAAACAAATCGGCCTGTTATCGACAGGACGTTTGCCAACTGTTCCGCCGCCTGGCTTAACGTGTTTACTTATTCATTGAGGACGGAGGATGCTAGTACTCCGATACTGGTCCCGGCAGTTAACCCCTTCGTGCTGCCGGACAAGAGGGGCATACCCCATTAAAGATGCATGCAACACAGTGACTCTCCTTCGTAACAACCTCCTGAAATATTAATGCCCCTCTGTGTGCAGTCTTCAGCACATGGAATTACTGGATCCGTCTTCACTCTTGCAGTGGGACGCTTAAGCATTGCGGACGTCATGTAAAACCTTTCGAAATACGCAGTTCAAAGTAAAACCATAAAAGTGACCAATATTTGGTGTATCTGTGATAGATAATCCTTCTCGCCTTCAAATCTAACACTCAACATGAAATCACACAATATCCTCCGGATGTACGTGAAGGTGAGCCTCTTGTTTATTCGAAGTGTTGATACCAAAACGACTTAAGATTTCATCGAGTGTCCTCTGCCCTCCCCCAACCTAGTTGTGCTGCTGGGCTGACCGGTCTCTGTCTCCACCTTGATTTATTTTTGTCTTAGGGAATGCATGGATGATTACGTGTTTAGGAATAGGGATGACGGGTACAAAGCCTGGCTTGCTCCTCGTCTTCTCGTTGGTCTGGCCTGTCGAAGCTCAGCAGGAGGGAAGAGAAATGAATTATGTGTGTTTGTGGGTGTTAGGTGTTGTGTCCGTTAGAGTTGCTGTGTATCTCGGTGAAAACATCTGTAAGGTCACAATAACAGGAATGGAGACTGAAACAACAAAGCTGATCAAATAGGGAAGGAACATTTGATAATTATTTTAATTGGTGTGGACATCAAGGTATATATGCCCATATGTACTTTGGGTGGTCAATATGTATGGGATATTTAAGGCATCTTTGAGTCCACTTTGGCTGGATAACATTCTGTTGAATGGTTTCACTTCAAATGTAGAAAGTGGATCACAGATCACCTGTCAGCTCCTAGAGATGATCCCTTTGTTACTTTAATTATTTCAGGTAGAATAGGTCTATAATGGACCAGTGGCCCGGTGTTTCTACCAGAGGGAGGACTGTGAACCCGGTAAGGTTTACTCAATTAAACAATTAGTCTTTGCATTCAGAACTAAACGGCTGACTATATTGCTCGCATTAATCATCCATTTGTCCGATGTGTTTGGTGAGAGGGGATCTTGCCTTGAAGGGGGAGAGGCATTGACTACGACCATATATTAACTGAGCTCAGTACAGACATGATCAATTCCCTATTATTGCATTATTATTCCAGTTGCTGGAGGCCCTGTGCCATCAGGCTGTTCAAAATGATTTTGCTGGAGATTGGAGATTGGCCCAGCTAGAGGTTTTTAGTCCGCGGTACACCGGGGGGCTACTGTGAACTGTCCAGCTAGTCTGAGTCACATTTCCTGTGACGAATTGTCCTCCTGTGACAAGCCAACAACGCCCCGAGGTGAGACGCACGTCCTATATCATTCTGGAGGCATGTCAGAGTGTGCTGTTGGGATGATATCAGTCTGCAGGGAAAACGGTTATTTTGATTTGGGAATGGATGTGAACATGACAGAGGACAGGATGGCGAAAGCTGAGCTGTTGAGTTGCTGTACGTGTGTCCTGATGGCCGTGTCATATCACGTCTGTTCACACGCCCAGTGCCCTGCAAGCAACGCGTCTTCCTCCCGTACAAACGCACAGAAGTAAAATTCTCTGAAGATATTCTGTTTGTTTTTGCAATACAAAGGACTCCACAGTGAATGCACTCTCCGTGTTACCATTTCTGAAGACAGAAGAACCTTACAAGAGGCAATAACACAGGCCTTGATTAGGTGTTGGTCTCCATAGCGACAACCAGTGTAGTTCCAGCAGATCTGATCTTTGTGAGATAAAAAAGTGTGATAAACATAGCCTAGCTTTGGACAATGGCTTCCGGCAGACAGTGTTCATTAATGACACTGGGTCACACTGAACTGCTCCATAGCTGCTCTACAGGGTTATACTTATAAGTTGTAGGATGGCACTGGCCCAACATAAAATACTGTGGCTCACCTGACTGGAGTGAAAATACTATCTTTACCGGGAACCTATCAACCGACAGAACGACAGACCGAGGGATGTGACAAAATGTAATGCCGTTTTGCCAGTCGGGTGGGTTCAGGATGAGGAGCAGAGTGTTTCAGGCAGTAGCAGTTATCGGAGACATCCTGTCAACACAGGCAAACACTGACAAAGGTGTGATTTTCCCCCCCGTGCCGTCCCACATCCCCAGCACTCACACAGTGTAATGTGCCGTCACCAATACATGCCGGGTGGAACTAAGCTGCCATAGCAATGCTCACGCCGTTCCCTAAATGTCTGCATTCATCCCTGGCCTGAACCCTTCTAATTCCAAACAGTCAAAGCATAAGGAGATCATGCTGTAGTTGAACCAGTACCCCCTGTGAGTTAATTACACTGTTGGCGAAAGAGCTGCTGCATAAATAGAGCAACGCGAGCTTGATTCAATTGAGCCCTGAGTATGAAAATCCAATCATCTCTCATTCCACATGGATTACATGCAGGAGGAGCTGAGAAATAGTTCTGCAGTAATGATGAGACAAGCCCTGCCACAACCACAACCACACCCACACAGACCACAAGCCCTTCCACAACCACACAGACCACAAGCCCTGCCACAACCACACAGACCACAAGCCCTGCCACAACCACACAGACCACAAGCCCTGCCACAACCACACAGACCACAAGCCCTGCCACAACCACTACCACACAGACCACAAGCCCTGCCACAACCACAACCACACAGACCACAAGCCCTGCCACAACCACAACCACACAGACCACAAGCCCTGCCACAACCACAGCGACGACAAGCCCTGCCACAACCACACAGACGACAAACCCTGCCACAACCACAACCACACCGACCACAAGCCCTG
>JACXGJ010009543.1:0-24038 GCA_016801105.1 Esox niger | reverse complement strand
CGCCTTCGGCTAACAAACCAAAATAAACCACACCACTGTGCACAAACATTCAACATAAGTAGGTTCCCCAATTGGAGGCAATAACGAACACCTGCCTCCAATTGGGGAGACCACAACACATAGAGGTGGCTAGAGTCACCTATTTAGGCCATGTCCTGGCTATGGCCCCAGCCAGCGCAAAGATGGCTAGGGGCATAGCAAGGACATGACAAGTATAGCCTCTTGTGTCTGCCTTGAACAAATCTTCCTTTGCCACTTCTAATAGGCAATTTGTGAATGATATTGATACATTTTACCTCCACTACAAATAGCGTCTATGTACTGTATGATGTTTGCCACTGGCCGTTTTGACAGCATATTAGGCAGTAATAGGGTTTACCAGTATCAACTAACTTAATGGAATTATGTGGATCTTAACTAGAATAATCATTAGAATTGAGCAATTGCTAGTGAGTCTGCCAAAGCTGTTTCATTTCATGGTATTAGAACATATTTCTTTCTTTCATGGAGTAACAACATACTTTTTGCTTTCATTCGTGAATGACAGATACAATAACTACCACTAAAGGTTACGATAACTAACTTTTTTCATCAAGTGAAAAGACGAGAGAATCGGGGAATCTACCAGTAATAGTCGCAACGCTGTAGAACCATAAACAGTTTTATGCAGCCCCCCATTTTTTGAAATAAAGGTTGTTGCTGTCAATAGATTCAAACATAGGTCTTCCATGTGAGAGGCACTGCCAGTAACTACTGTGCCACGGCATTATATGTTTCAGCAGTCGCTAGACACCATTGAGCATTGTTAAACTGACTAACGTTTCTTATTTAGTTTACCTCCACCCTAGCGTCTATGAACAATATGACATTTGCAACTGGATGTATTAACAACTTATTAGCCAATAATAGGCTTAATAGTACCTACTAACTTCCTAGCAATCATCATAAGAATTGAGCAGTTGCTAGCAAAACTGAAGATAACCTTTCCATGCCAGAAACAGTCACAATTTAATTGTACACAATTTAAGTAAAGGCTAACTATAACGTAACAACTGCACAGTGAGGTAAAAAAGTATTTTAACCCCTGCTGATTTCATACATTTGCCCACTGACAAAGAAACTATCAGTCTATAATTTGATCTCCTATCTGGAACCGGAGGGCCTGGATGGCCTGATCGCCTTGACTATCCAGATTGACAACCATGCACGGGAGCGCAGGAGGGAGAGACAACACGGTTTGTCACCTCTCCCACAACTGACGGCTCAGTCCGAACCCAGGTCTTTACCCCCGAATCCCATGTATCCCACGCCTCAAGGAGCCGAGGGCGGTTCAAGGACTCCGGATCCTGAACCGGTGCAGGTGGGTTGCTTTCGGCTGGATGGGGCAGAACAACAGCGCAGACGAGAGACCCACAGCTGTCTGTACTGTGGCTGCCCAGGCCATTACGTCGCCACCTGCCCGCAGAAGATGGGAAACGGGCGGGTTCGTTAGTCACCGGGGAACGACTAACGAGCCCAACCACGGATTCCTCC
Source organism: Esox niger (assembly GCA_016801105.1). NCBI lineage: Eukaryota > Metazoa > Chordata > Actinopteri > Esociformes > Esocidae > Esox > Esox niger. The sequence continues at coordinate 22,505 of JACXGJ010009543.1, read as the reverse complement.
AGTCCCTGTTAGCCGCTCTCTGCCATAACGAACACCGGCTCAAGGTCCAGGCACTGATCGACTCCAGAGCCGTTGGCCACGCAGCTGGGGCTATCCTCTGAGCCTCTTCCAGAGGCCATGGCCTTGGATGGCAGACTCCTGGCCAGGGTCACCTCCCGGACTGAACCGGTCCGGTTGCTAATGTCGTAGTCCCTACGCCTGCTTCTCACCAGCTTCCCCCACATTCCACTGGTTCTGGGATACCCATGGCTCGTTAGGCATAACCCTGCCATCAACTGGTCCGTGGGCAGACTTTTCAGTTGGAGTCCGGCATGCCACGCGGATTGCCTACGAGCGGCCTGTCTACAGACCGAGACCGACCAAGACCCCAGTTCCCAGTTGCCAGACTTAACAGGGGTGCCAGCTGAATACTGCGATATAGTGGAAGAAGGACGACTCTCTCCGCCCGTGTATCAATTACCATGGTCTCAATAACATCACCATCAAGAATAAGTACCCCCTCCCTCTGATGAATTCTGCGTTTGATTCTCTGCAGGGTGCCTCAATCGTCTCCAAGTTGGACCTCCGTATTGCCTAACACCTGGTGAGGATAAGCGAGGGGGACGAGTGGTTAACGGGATTTAACATGCCTATGAGGCATTTTCGAATATTTAATAATGCCGTTCGGCCTCACCAACGCACCGGCGGTGTTCCAGAATTTCATAAACGATGTGTTGGTTGTCCACCAGGGACCTACCCCTACTGCCCGAATCCCGCAAGCTCTCCCCCCGATTTATCGGACCCTTCGTGGTGGACCATGTCATTAACCCGGTAGCGGTCCAGCTGAGGCTTCCCCCGTCCCTTAAGGTCCACCCAATCTTTCATGTCTCCTGCCTCAAACCCGTCCGTCACAGCCTTCTCCTTCCTCCTCCTCCTCGGCTGCTCCCTCTTCGGATCATCAATGGGGGTCCCGTGTTCACCATCCGTCGCATCCTGGATTCTAGGCGGCAGGGTCGGGGATTCCAGTACTTGGTGGACTGGGAGGGTTATGGGCCCATAACCTGGGTTCCCCATCGCCAGATTCTGGACCCCTCAGTGCTACGGGATTACCATCGCCGACGGCTGGGTACTCTGGGGGTCCGCCTGGGGGCGTCTGTCGGGGGGGGTACTGTCATGCCTTGTCCCTGAACTGCAAGCGCGCACCTATTCCCACACCTGTTCCCAATCACCACTCACACACCTGTTCCTACTCCCCTCATCGCCTACCGTATGTATACAGCTCCCTGCCACTCCTTCCCTGCCGGATCAATGGTCTCTGCTCGCAAGCCATATCTCACACTTCGTAAACCTTCACCTCCCCTTTCTGTGTACCGACCGATCGCCCGTTCCTGACTACTCTGCCTGATCCCTGCCCGTACTTCTGCTCTCTGCCTGTGTCCCGACTGCTTGCCTGTCCCCGACTACTCTGCCTGATCTTTGCCTGTACTCCTGCCGCCAGCTCGGTTACCGATCTCGCGCCCATCCCCGAACACTCTGACTGCCACCTGCCTGTATCGACGTCTCCATTACATGAGTCGCTTTACTGCCTGTCCCCGGCTACTCCACCTGCCACTTCCTCTTGCTCTCCCAGTCCGCGCTTGGATCCTTACCTGTGCCAGTGACAACTTCCAAAGAAACGTACATTCATATTGTAATTGATAATGCTCAGATTCCACATTCCCCCCAATCAAACATTTAAAGAAAAACATGTTTGATAAAACATTACAAGTACAATTCAATTCCTAATGAAAAGAAAACACTTATGTTATAAATGACTAAGACAAAACAACAAAAGGAGTATCTGACCAGTCAGGTCTTATTGTTCCTCAAATGAAAATGACAATTGACAATTGACACACCACACTCTGACACATAACTCAGTGTAAGGCAATCATTAATCCCTCCCCCACCTCAGATTATAAGGGTCGAGAAAAATTTTGACATCAACAGGCTACTATCATTGTTAACGGTGTTCAGCAGAAAATCCGGTGAAAACATTGCATCATGATGAAACATTTCCCCGCGACAATCCATGCAACAAAAGACTTATGCATATCCTGTTGTACCTGTGAAAGATTCTACCTTTAAATTGGGAAAACATCTGCCTTTGATCGGGACAACCTATAACAGGGAACAATTCACTATCCAAACATACCATGATAGTTGTCATAATGTAGATCATTAAGCATCATCACAAATACGCCGAAGTCCAATACTGGGATTCCATCATACAGAGTTTCCCACCTGTCTTGCGAGAAACAAACTTTCATACATGCAAAATCAGCATATCAATACATTTAGGAAAATCTTGTAAAAAAAAAAGCTTGTAAGGAAAGAAGTTAGTTTCCAATCAAGTGTCTTCAGTTTACTTTGTCTTGCAAGTCAGTGTAACTTCACTAATTCTAGAAGTCAATATTAAGGTCAGGAAACTGTGATGGCCACTTCAAAACCTTCAACTTTTTCTGCTGAAACCACTGGAAGGTCAACTTGGCCTTGTGCCTAGGATCATTTTGGTGCTAGAAAGTCCAATAAGCGTCCCATGTGCAGCTTTCATGCAGAAGAATGAAAATTGTCTGTATTGTCAGTATTTTCTGATAACATGATACATTCATCTTGCCATCCATTTTCACAAGATTCCCTGCACCTTTAGAGCTCACAAACCCACATAACATCAGTGAGCCACCACCATGTTTCACAGTGGGGATGGTATTCTGTTCACTGTAGGCCTTATTGACTCCTCTCCAAACAAAGCGCTAATGGTTTTGACCATAAAGCCCTATTTTGGTCTCATTACTCCAAGTTACAGTGTACCATAAGCTGTGGGGCGTGCCAAAATTTTGTCAGGCATATTGTAATCGAAAGTTTTTTTGGCATCGACACAGTAAAGTCTTCATTCAGGAAACTTGATCATGCAGGTAATTTTTGTTCAAGTATTGTCATATTGTGCTCCTTGAAACAACCACACCGTCTTTTGCCAGAGCAGCCTGTATATCTCCTGAGGTTACCTGTGGGTTTTTCTATGTATCCCGGACAATTCCTCTGGCAGTTTTGGCTGAAATCTTTCTTGTTGTACCTGACCATGGCTTGTTATTAAGAGATCTCTGGATTTTCCACTTCTTAATAAGTGATTGAGCAGTACTGACTGGATTTGCAAGGCCTTCATTTAGACATCTTTTAATATCCTTTTCCATCTTTAGAAAGTTCCATTACCTTGTTACACAGGTCTTTTGAAAGTTATTTTCTGCTCCTCATGGCTCATTATCTAGCGTGCTCTGTGCATCAACGTGAGAGCTAACATTCACAGTCAGTAATTGCAATTTAAAAAGCCACAGGTATGGGAAATTATCTTTTAATTGCCATTTTAATCTATGTGTGTCACCTTGTGTGTCTGTTGCAAGGCCAAACATTCAAGGGTATGTAAAATTTGATCAGGGCCAATATGAGTTGAAAAGGAGCCAAACAACTACAGTGGGGCAAAATAGTATTTAGTCAGCCACATATTGTTCAAGTTTACTCACTTAAAAAGATGAGAGAGGCCTGTAATCTTCATCATAGTTACACTTCAACTATGAGAGACAAAATGAGAAAACAAATCCAGAATATCACAACATTGTAGGATTTTTTATGAATTTATTGGTAAATTCCTCTGTAAAATATTTGGTCACCTACAAACAAGCAAGATTTCTGGCTCTCACAGACCTGTAACTTCTTCTTTTAGAGGCTCCTCTGTCCACCACTCGTTACCTGTATTAATGGCACCTGTTTGAACTTGCTATCAGTATAAAAGACACCTGTCCACAACCTCAAACAGTCACACTCCAAACTCCACTATGGCCAAGACCAAAGAGCTGTCAAAGGACACCAGAAACAAAATTGTACCAGGCTGGCTGGGAAGACTGAATCTGCAATAGGTAAGCAGCTTGGTGTGAAGAAATCAACTGTGGGAGCAATTATAAGAAAATGGAAGACATACAAGACCATTGATAATCTCCCTCGATCCGGGGCTCCACGCAAGATCTCACCCTGTGGGGTCAAAATGATCACAAGGTGAGCTAAAATTCCAGAACCACACGGGGGGACCCAGTGAATGACCTGCAGAGAGCTGGGACCAAAGTAACAAAGGCTACCATCAGTAACACACTACGCCGCCAGGGACTCTAATCCTGCAGTGCCAGACGTGTCCCCCTGCTTAAGGTAAAAACTCAACTCGTCGTGTTTGGAGGAGAAAGAATGCTGAGTTGCATCCAAAGAACACCATACCTACTGTAAAGATTGGGGGTGGAAACATCATGCTTTGGGGCTGTTTTTCTGCAAAGGGACCAGGACGACCGTGTAAAGGAAAGAATGAATGGGGCCATGTGGGATTTTGAGTGAAATCCTCCTTCCATCAGCAAAGGTATTGAAGGTGAAAGGTGGCTGGGTCTTTCAGCATGACCATGATCCCAAACACACCACTCGGGCAATGAAGAAGTGGCTTCGTAAGAAGCATTTCAAGGTCCCGGAGTGGCCTAGCCAGTCACCAGATCTCAACCACATAGAAAATCTTTGGAGGGAGTTGAAAGTCTGTGTTGCCCAGCGACAGCGCCAAAACATCCCTGCTCTAGAGAAGATCTGCATGGAGGAATGGGCCAAAATACCAGCAACAGTGTGTGAAAACCTTGTGAAGACTTACATAAAATGTTTGACCTCTGTCATTGCAAACAAAGGGTATATAACAAAGTATTGAGATGAACTTTTGTTATTGACCAAATACTTATTTTCCACCATAATTTACCAATAAATTCATTACAAATCCTATAATGTGATTTTCTGGATTGTTTTTTCTCATTTTGTCTCTCATAGTTGAAGTGTGCCTATGATGACAATTACAGGCCTCCCCCATCTTTTTAAGTGGGAGAACATGCACAATTTGTCACGGCCCCGGCCAGCTGGGGCCGTTCCGGTCCATGTTTTCTGTTTCTCTGTGATCTGTCTTGTCCTTGTTCCTGTTAATCAGTGTATTTAGTTCACCTGTGTTTTGCCCCCACCTGTTTCTGTCCTGCTCGTTAGTCTCTGTATTTAGTTCAGTCAGTTTCTCCCTGTGTTTGTCGGATCATTGTATTGTCATGTCATGTCATGTCGTGTCGTTACTGTCGCTGGTTGAGTCCTGCTCCTGCTCCTGCTCCTGCTCCTGCTCCTGCTCCTGCTCCTGCTCCTGCTCCTGCTCCCTTTGCCTGGTTTAAGTTTTTGTTGTTTTGTAGTGCGCGGCACTCGGTTTTGTTTAGTTTTATTAAAGTCCTCCCCTGAACCCCTGCATCTGCCTCCATCTCCCCTTTTTAGGATTTTTGTTGGATTCCCCTTACCTATCGTGACAGAATGATCCGACCACACATGGCCCAAGCGGAATGGGACTCTCTTCGTCAGGCGGTCGCCTCTCGCGGGACCGAATTAGAGGAACAACAGTCTATGCTGCTCAATATTCTGGGCAGCCTCCGCACCCTCTCAGCGAGTATCTCTGCCATCCAGGACCAGCTGAGTGCTCCGCAGCCCGCCCCTGAGCCTGTTCCGCAGCCCGATCCTGTTCCGCGGCCCGCCCCTGTCCCTGTTCCGCGGCCCGATCCTGTTGCCCTGCCTGTCCCTGTTCCGCGGCCCGATCCTGTTGCCCTGCCTGTCCCTGTTCCGCGGCCCGATCCTGTTGCCCTGCCTGTCCCTGTTCCGCGGCCCGATCCTGTTGCCCTGCCTGTCCCTGTTCCACGGCCTGTCCCTGTTCCCCGGCCTGTTCCGCGGCTCTCCGCCGCTCCTGTGCCTGCCTCCATCCCGGGGCCTCCCCAAATATTTTTTTTGGGGGGGCTACGTGCCCCTATTCAGGCCCCTCCGAGGGGGCCTGGGCCACAGGGGGCCCCCGAGGAGGCTCTGCCTCCGCCGCCGCCTGAGGGGTGGGATGACGAGCCCCTGCCACCCCCCCCTGCTCCTGACCCTCTCGACGGCGCCTCCGACCCTCCGGACGGCGCCTCCGACCCTCCGGACGGCGCCTCCGACCCTCCGGACGGCGCCTCCGACCCTCCGGACCCCGACGGCGCTTCCGACCCTCCGGACCCCGACGGCGCTTCCGACCCTCCGGACCCGGACGGCGCCTCCGACCCTCCGGACCCCGACGGCGCCTCCGACCCTCCGGACCCCGACGGCGCCTCCGACCCTCCGGACCCCGACGGCGCCTCCGACCCGCCTGACCCCGCCGGCGCTCCTGACTCGCCTGACCCGCCTGACCCCGCCGGCACTCCTGCCCCGCCTGATCCTCCTGACCCACCTGCCCGTCACGCTCCTGGTCCTTGCACCATGGCGGGGCTCCCGCCCGTCCTTGTTCCCGGTCCCCGTCCCGATGCTGAGCCCCCGCCTTGGTGTCCCGCCCACCCTCCCCTTCCTTGTTTGGCGCTTCCGGGTGTCCGCGCCTTGGGGGGGGGGTACTGTCACGGCCCCGGCCAGCTGGGGCCGTTACGGTCCATGTTTTCTGTTTCTCTGTGATCTGTCTTGTCCTTGTTCCTGTTAATCAGTGTATTTATTTCACCTGTGTTTTGCCCCCACCTGTTTCTGTCCTGCTCGTTAGTCTCTGTATTTAGTTCAGTCAGTTTCTCCCCGTGTTTGTCGGATCATTGTATTGTCATGTCGTTACTGTCGCTGTTTGATGCCTGCTCCTGCTCCTGCTCCTGCTCCTTTGCCTGGTTTAAGTTTTTGTTGTTTTGTAGTGCGCGGCACTCGATTTTGTTTAGTTTTATTAAAGTCCTCCCCTGAACCCCTGCATCTGCCTCCATCTCCCCTTTTTTGGATTTTTGTTGGTTTCCCCTTACCTATCGTGACACAATTGGTGGGTGATTAAATACTTTTTTTTCCCCACTGTATGTGAATGATAAATGGCTTCATATGATCACTATCCTTCAATAAATTATCAGTCATATTTTCAAAATGAATGCCAACATTTCATAATTTCTGCCAAGGTATGCAAACCTATGAACACAACTGTATATTTATTATATACAAATACAAAATGTGTCCCCAATTTTGATGTTGATGATTTGAGCTCAATAGATTTTGAATGCTTTTATTCGTTCAGTGTTTGGTTTTTCAGTGAAACCTATGACAAATCTGACAATTAAGCCATCTGTAAAATTGAAATGTAAATGACCATACATTTTGTTTTAATGAATCTTTATTAAATCGTGAAGTCACATTGAAACCAAAGGTTCTTTTGCAAAACAACCTGCAATAGAAGAGCAGCAATCAATTACATAAAGTGAGATAAATACTTTGGTCAAGTTTTGAGCATAGAAAGGAGCAAATGGGAGGAGAACAGGGAGACGGTAGCGTGCTTTTTCAGAGACTGAAGCTCCATTTACTGGATTTCTGTTCTATTTCTAATTTACAGAGGAGACAATTAAGAACATTCAAGTATAGGTAAACATTGCATTAACATTTAAATGTATATGAAAATGCACCTTTATTTAGTCTGATGAGGCGGCAGGTGCTTTTGCAGAGACTGAAGCATTTCTGTTCAGTTTCAAAGCTATAAAATCCTATTCTGAATACAGCTGAATGATGTATTGAAAAAATGTTGATCACACAGTATGAGACTGGAATAATCCACATATAATTGTATTTTGTACAATATATGTATACTCTCTTAATAATTGTAACATTGTAGTTTTATAGCCCTAAGGACATTAGAGAATTTACTTTTACAATAACATCATCTTCAGCCAGTTCTAATGAAAAAATTGCCAATATCTTCAACTCTGTATACATTCAACATTTCTCAATCGCCATAGATATATTTCTCTCCTTAATTATGACTTGATACTATTACTGAACTTTATAAATGCCTCACATCCATCACTCTAAGAATCATCGGTATAAATAGCTAATAAAGTCAAATGCTCAAAAGGTTGAGCTAAATATGAAAAACATTTACAATTGCTTTAACAGAGCTCTGAGATTCCTAACATAAATTATGAACTAAGTGGCACCTTTTACATTGTGTCTATTTATTGAGATATTACACAATCTACAGTATATCAAGCAGGGCTATTGTTTGGTATGAACCAACTTAATTTCAAAGGCTCTTTCAATTTCTTTCATCAAAGTTGAAGACCCCTGTTACCAAAAAAGTTTTACACACTGGGTAAAATGCAAATAAAAACAAAATGTAATGATGTGCAAATCACTGATCCCCGTATTAAATAGAAAAGAGTACAAAGACAACATATCTAATGTTGAAACTGAGAAATGTTATTGATTATGGAAAAATGTAAGCCTGTTTTGAATTTGATGCCAGCAACACATTTAAAAGAATTTTGGACTGGGGCATGTTTACCACTGTGTTGCATTGCTTCTTAACAATACTTTGTAAAAATTTTGAGCCCAGTTGCTGTTGTTTTGAAAGTGAAATTAATTCCTCTTTTTGCTTGATATAGGGTTGCAGCAGCTCAACAGTTTGGGGTCTCCTTTGTTGTGATTTTTGTTTCATAATGCACCAAATGTTTTCACTGGTTGACAGGTCTGGACTGTAGGCAGACCAGTTTAGCACCCAGACTCTTTTACTACAGAGACATTCTGTTGTAATATGTTCTGGATGTGGTTTGGCATTGTCTTGCTGAAATAAGCAAGGCCTTCCCTGAAAAAGATATTGTCTGGATGGCAGCATATGTTGCTCCAAAACCTGCATATATTGTTCAGCATTAATGGTGCCTTTACAGATGTGCAAGTCATTCATGCCATGTGCACTAATGCACCCCCATACGACATTTTTCTTATATATGGCTTCTTTGCATGGTAGAGCTATAACTTTTGGTTGCAGCAACATACTCTGTTCACAGACAATGGTTTTCAGAAGAGTTCCTGATCCCATGCCATGATGTCCACTATAGAATTGTGTCTATTTTTAATGCAGACTGAAGGGGGCCCGAAAATCCTGATCATCCACTTTTGGATTTTGGCCTGGTCAATTGAGTCTTATAATGATATTATATATAGTAGATGATGAGATCCCCAAACTCTTTGCAATTTTATGTTGAGGAACATTATCCTTAAATTGTTGCAATATTTGCCTGCACAGTCTTTCAAAGAGTGGTTAACCCCTCCCCATCTTTCTTTCTAAAGGACTCATCCTCTCTGGGATGCTCTATTTTACCCAATCATGCAACTGAGCTGTTGCCAATTAACCTAATTAGTTTTACATCTTCCACTAGTTTTTTTTCTATTACACAACTTTTTCAGTCTTGTGTTGCCCCATGTCCCAACTTTTTATAAATGTGTTGCTGGCATCAAATTCAAAGTGGGCATATATTTTTCAGCAAACAATAACATTTCTCAATTTTAACATTTGATATGTTGTCTTTGTACTACTCTCTATTGAATATAGGGTTTGAATGATTTAACTCCCCATTTTAACAAAAATATCTCTGAAGAATCATACACAATATAAACACACATGTCCATAAACTGCATTTGATCACTCCTTTTTCTATTTCTGTGACTTTCCCAGTGTAGTTTATTTTATTCCAAAAACAGGAGAGTCTGGAGCCATTTTGCACCATCTGCTCAACTGAAAGCCCCATGAGTGAGATTACAGAGATTGAAGTAATCCTAACATTGAAAGACAGATTATGCCAAATGTTGTTTATGTATATACAGCATCTACTTTACGGTCTCATTCATTCATTTTTATATCCATATAATTTCAGTCTGATTTTACCACTTGAATTAACTGAGAATACATTCTCATTTATATGCAGGAACTACATAGAAGTAGTTCTATACCATACCATGTCCGTACCACAGTAATACCAGAAATAAATAAATGTTATGCCTGCATCTTAAAAGGGGCATGCTGTGCATTGATCAGACACTTACAAAATGCAAAATACATAATGAGAATAGTTGATTCTCGTGAAGGAATGCCTTCCATGTTTCCAAGGTTTCATCTTCAGTTCTTCAATCCCGTGACATCATTTTTACAAACTCTGCAAGATGGGGAAAGAGGACAAAAGGAGATTTAGGGTTAGGATAGAGATTAAAATTGTTGTTTTTCAAGGCTGTTTAAATTTACTATGAAGTAGAAATGAAAGTAGGAGAGTGCTTAAGACTCATATATATATATATCTTTTCATACATTTTAACTTACATATAACTCTAACCCTGTGTAACTGTTTATTTGAGTACATTTTATTGAGCACACCATCTGTATTAAAGGGCTACTTCGGGATTTTCTATGCAAATCTTAATATTAGAATATTGCTTTTTGGATCTGAATAGCCATAATTCCTTAGAATAGAATATCATTTGAATATCGACTATGAATTTGAATGCCCAAGTGACAGTATTGATTCCTTTTTTTGGGATGTGGAGGATTCAGATGTAACAAAGTACATATTTTCATGGGCAAATGCATGATGCATATAGAGTGATTTGCAGCTTAAATAGACAACTTCCTCAGAGTAGTGTTATTGCTTCATTTGTTTGGCTTATTTAACTAATGGCTCACAATCTGTATGTAATTCTTGCTTTACAATAAAACACTGAATGTCCTAAACATAATCCCGTACTTAAACAGATTTTTTTTTAAAACATATTTGAACAAACATGTAAGATTGCAATTAATCAAGATGAACTACAGAAAATATGCAATTAATCTTGATTTATTACTTTGGTATTTGGACAAAACTAGTGTTTAACCATCACGTAACGCTAATTTCTATTAATGTGAAACTATTGTTGATAAACTCAGCAGTTCTTACATTTTAAAATGTGTATTTTCTCGTTTCTGTATGTCTCCTGAACCAAAAATTATATAACCGTTCTTAAATTGAATGAAAACATGAAACATTGCAAGTCCAGACCTTTTCAAAATGCTTCTATAGGCTACCTCTGTATCTTTGTCTTACCCTCAAAGTCAACTGTGCCATCTCCGTTCTTGTCAGCCTCCCGGATCACTGCTTCAATTTCTCTTCTGTTGGCCTGATATCCCAACAGTTTTGTCATGGCATGCCTCAACTCATCAATGGTAATTGACCCATCACCATCCATGTCAAACTACAACAAGGAGAGATAAAGAAGATATAAATATATGAAGCTAAAATGAATACACATTAAAACACCAAAGAGATAATTGTAAAAGGAAAACAGAGAACTGTATGTTTGTGTGTGAAAAAAATTTGTTTAGCATATTAGACATGGCAAGAGATTGCAAATTAAAGATGAATAATCAGTAACACTTTATATTAAGTTACTCTAATGACTTTAAATTACACAGTAACAGCTAGTAATTACGTAGGTACAGTTATTACACAATTAGAAAAACAAATATAATATATATATATAGCCTATAAATTCAAGTGTATCCTATGTCAATAGATTATTCTTACATTCCACTTTATTGCGTATACCCTTTGACTTGGGAGATAACAGAGGACCACAGGAAGTGTAGCTGCTTCATGTGCGATATGTAATAGTGAATTTAATAAACAAAAGAGTGTAAATTCAGCATTCAGATCCTCCTAGCCTTTTTAAACAATTAGACATTTGTATTAGCATTTACAGTTTAGTCTATTAGCAGACACTGTTATCCTTAGTGATACATGTGGAATTAGAATAGTGCTTAAGGACACTTTTTTCCCACGTTTTCGGCAGGCTGATTTTCATCCTCAACATTTTAGTCTTTGGATCCAAATTCTTACCTCTAGACTGGCTACTTGCTGCTTAAGTGTTGCTGATATGGTAAAGAACTGGCAAGTTTCAAAGAATGAAACTGACATAATATAACAAAAAAATATGTAAAGCATATATGATATAATTCAGCATTTCTTGTACCAAATGTGTAATAACTGCTTTCTTCAAAAACATTACTACATACGTGTACATACTATGTTGGTATTGCAGTTATTTTGTAGTTAAGTAGTAAGTAGCGCAAATTAAAATTTACATTTTCAGGAATATTCACCTCTTTAAAAGCGTCTTTCAGCTCCTTTAGTCCAATCATACCAGCAGTTTCAGCTAGTAGCTTAGGGGCCATCAGATCCACAAAATCCTCAAAGGCCACTCTCCCTCCCACTATGAAAAAAATAATAATGTGAAAGAAATCTCTTTGTCTTATACATTAATAGCATTACTGTTAATGTTACCTGTTGTAAAGTTGATTTGAGCAAGAGTTATACTATAGAATTATATAAATCAGCATGATTTAGTTTTTTGTACCCTGTGTTTTGAAGGATCTAAATACAGTGAGGAAAACAGTATTGAATCCCCTGCTGATTTTGTATGCCTGCCCACTGACAAAGAAATTATCATTCTATAATTTTAATGGTAGGTTTATTTGAACAGTGAGAGACAGAATAACAACCAAAAAATCCAGATAAACGCATATCAAGAATCTTATAAATTCATTTGCATTTTATTTAGGGAAATAAGTATTGGACCTCTCTGCAAGACATGACTTAGCACTTGGTGGCAGGAAAGATATTGTCCCACTACCCTTTGCAGATCTTCTCCAGGTCATTAAGGTTTCAAGGCTGACGTTCGGCAACTCAAAAGTTCAGCTCCCTCCACAGATTTTCTATGGTATTAAGGTCTAGAGACTGGCTAGGCCACTCCAGGACCTTAAGGTGCTTCTTCTTCAGCCACTCCTTTGTTGCCTTGGCCATTTGTCTTGGGTCATTGTCATGCTGGAATGGTCTTGTAGTAAGTCTAAAATCCCATTCCAGCCTTGTGTAAGTCTACAGTCTTGTCCCTGACATCCTTGGACAGCTCTTTGGTCTTTGGCCAAGGTGGAGAGTTTGGAATCTTATCAATTGATTGCTTCTGTGGACAGGTGTTTTTTATACAGTTAACAAGATAAGATTAGGAGCACTCCCTAATCTCAGCTCCTTACCTGCAAAATAAACACCTGTGAGCCTAAAATCTTTCTGATTGAGAGGGGATCAAATACTTTTTCCCTCACTGTAGCAATATGTAAAACAATAATTTGATAATATTTATTTTTGGATACTGCATTTCCTGGTGCTGGTGTTTCAGAATAATTTAGGTGGAGGATATATTTGTTTCTTTACTGTGTTCTAATTCAGGGACTTTAATATTTTAATCATTTTGATTGATAACATTTTTTTATTTAAATGTTGAACATTACTTATTCAGGAATACCAACGAGCATTAGAATATTTTTGTTAAAAGATCAGCAAATGTTTTAACAAAAAAGTTCTGCGTAGTGTTAAAAATACAGTTAGAAATAATAGGACACTGCCAAAAGTTTTGTTATTTTGGCTGTTTACCTAAATATATTTGAGTTACAGTGAAATAATAAATATGTGCTGAAAGTGCAGTCTTTTAGCTGTAATTTGAGCATATTCACATCCTAATTGGAGGAAGGGTTTAGGTATGAGTCTACCATAAAGAAAATACTTCACAAGAGAAAATACAGAGGGTTCACCACAAGGTGCAAACCATTCATAAGCCTCAAGAACCGAAAGGCTAGATTAACCATTTCCACAAAACAACAAAAGCCAGCCCATTTCTGGAACAGCATTCTTTGGACAAATTATACTAAGATCAACCTGTACCAGAATGATAGGGGGGAAGTATAGAGAAGGCTTGGAATGGCTCATGATCCGATGCATACCACATCAAAACACTGTAGCGGCAGTGTGATGGCATGGATATGCATTGCTCCCAATGGCACAGGGTCACTAGTATTTGTTGATGATGTGACAGAAGATAAAAGCAGGCGGATGAATCCTGAAGTGTGTAGGAATATACTGCCTGCTCAGATTCAGCCAAATTCAGAGTAGTTAATTAGATGGCGCTTCACTTTACAAATAAATATGACCCAAACCGTACTTCGAAAGCAACCAAGAAGTTTAAGGCAAAGCAGTGGAATATTCTGCAATGGCTAAGTCTATCACCTGATCTCAACCTGAACAAGCATGCATTTTACTTGTTGAAGCCAAAACTTTAGGCTGAAAGACATGCGAACAAACAACATCTGAAAACAGGTGTAGTACAGGCCTGACAAAACATCACAGGAGGAAAGTCAGCTTTTGGTGATGTCCATGCGTTCTAAATGCTTTATATATTTTTGTTCAACCCCTTGAATTAAAGCTGTAAGTTTTCAGTTCAATTGTATCTTGGTTGTTTCATTTCACATCCATTGTGGTGGCATACAGAGCCAAAATTATGAAAATTGTGTCAGTGTCCATTTATTTCCGAACCGAACTGTACATACTTAAGAAATTAACAAGACTATTGACTGTATTTATTCCAGCCTGCACGATCCAAGCCATAGGACCTAGTCTTCATCAAGCAACACAAAATGCATTATGTGTAAGTTGAACGTTTAACTACAGTAGTACTACTATGTTAGATTAACCCAATTTTCATATGGACCTAGTACACATGATGAAAAGTATAGGTCACATGAAATGTGAATTTATATTACTTTAAACAAGATACATGTAAAAATTGTCAAAACAAATAAATCAATAAGCGTTTGGTGGGTGCATGAAATAGAACATTTAGCATGCAAATGTATGAAATAAGATTATTTGCGGGTGGTCTGGATTGTGGACATTGAGGAAGGAATAATTTGGCAGGAATAACACTATACAATAAACACTCTACCTAGTAAATAGTTTTACACCTTGTTACTATTTAATTTGGTTATATATATAGATTCTGGACATATCTTTCAGATGATAGAAAGCTGTTTTGGTGACCAATTTGATATGACTGTTAAATGTGATGTCTGAGTCTTATCAGAACATCTAGATTACGCACTTGATCCCTGGTTATAAGGGCCAGAGAATCCAGCTCTTTACTAATACTTGTTCTTTTATTTTTGTTTGCCGAACACAATAATCTCTTGGTTTAATTGAAGACAGTTTTGGTTCATCCAGGTATTTATGTGCTCTATACAGTGACACAGAGGGTATATTGAGCTGTTGTCATATAGTTCGAGAGACATATATATTTGAGTGTCATCGGCATAGCTGTAGTAGTTAATGTTCTGTAGAATTTGGCCCAGAGGTAGCATATAGAGATTGAACAGAAGCGGTCCGAGAACTGATCCCTGTGGAACTCCGCATGTCATAGCCACCTTATCAGATTTGTGATTACCAATGGTGATAAAGTAACTCAGGCCATCTAGATAAGATCTTAATTAATCAAGGACTGTCCCGGAAAGTCCTACCCAATTTTCCAGCCTATCTATAAGTGTTTTATGATCTACAGTGTCAAAGGCTGCACTGAGAGCTAGTCGAACCAGAACCGTTATTTTATCTGAATCAGTATTCAGCCGTATATAATTTCTAACTTTAATCAGGGCCGTTTCAGTACTGTGGTGAGGTCAGAAGCCTGACTGAAATTTGTCTAAGAGACCACTTGAGGTCACAAAATTGCTGAGTTGATTGAATACAACCTTCTCAATAATCTTTGCTATTAAAGGGTGATTTGAAACAGGTCTATAGTTGTTCATTATTGATGCATCCAGTGATCTCTTTTTTAATAGGCAAATAACTATTTGCTGCAGGTCTATTGTTACAGAGTTCAAAATTGTTTAAAAAAAGTGTAATGTCAGTGTGTCGAGACAACATGTAGAAGCTTTAAGATGTCGAACTGTTTCTTCTAGGGATTTTTGATAAACTGTAGTATATTGCTACATAATAACGAAGTTATGTCTTGGTGGTCGTAGCGATGGTACTGTGTCCTTGTTAGATTGTGTAGTTCTGATGGTCCGTCGAATACTTTTTTTCTACTAATTTTTTCACTAAAAAACATGCAAATTCATTGCATTTCACACTGGACATGAGTTCTGATGCTATCTGCTTTATTGGGTTGGTAAGTGTGTCGAACATGACAAATAGAGTGCGGGTATTATTGATATTCTTTTTGATCATTCCCGATAAATGTTGCTGTCTGGCTCTGCGTAACTCATTGCTGAAGCTACCAATGCTTTGTTTATAGACGTCATAGTGAATTTGAAGTTTAGTTTTCCTCCACTTTCCTCAACATGCTTTCCTACATTCCCTTTTAGGGGGCTTACCATCAAAGTGGTTCTCCATGGAGTTTTGTGTTTGCTCATAGTTTTCTTTACCTTTTCTGTTGCAACACGATACATGACATTCAATATTTTGACATTAAAATTATCAAAGAGTACATCAACTGACTCAGCACTTATTGTTGGAGAGATAGCTATTGGCTTCCATAAACTGAGCATTGGTACTCTTATTAATGTACCTTTTCTTAACAGAAACAGAGTTAACTGGAACATTCGGGGTGATAAGTGATTAAAAAAAGACACAGAAATTATCAGACAGGGCCATGTCTTTAACCACGACAGAGTAAATATCAAGACCTTTTGAGATAACCTGATCTAGAATGTGGCATTGAATGTGTGTACGCTCTTTCTCATGTTGAGAATCAAACGTAGTGCAAAATGTATTTGGCATTATTGTCCGTACATTATTGTCCGTACTATGTGTATGTTAAAATCCCCTGTATTAATAAAAAAGTTATAATCAACTGGTATAACAGAGAGTAGTTCAGCAAAATCATCAATAAAGTTTGCAGAGTATCGCAGAAGTCTGAAAATGTATTTAAAAAATTGGAGGGTACCCTTCAATGTAAAACCGAGGTATTCAAAAGAAGTAAAATTACCTAGTGTATTTTCTTAGCACTGGAATGTATCTTTGAATAAGTCAGCCACTCCTCCTTTCCGACCATTTCGACACGTATTCATATAGCCAAATGTTTTAGGTGCTGTCTTGTTAAGAATAGTAGCACAACAATCTTCAGTTAGCCACGTTTTAGTGAGAAACATATAATCTAGGTTGTAGGATATTATAATGTCATTTACCAAGAATGATTTGTTGGCAAGAGATCTGAGAAGTAAACCCAGCTTAATAGATATAATAGGAGTTTCTGAGTTAGTAGGTTGACGTGTTACAGTTAACAGATTAGACAAGTTGACTTTGTAAGTTACATGGACATTCCTTCTATTTCTAATCAACACAGGAATAGAGATACTGGGTCCTGGCTTGTACTCAAAACAGTCAGCATTGCTGTTTTCACCATTGCAGGGACCCAAAGCACATCATCGACTATATTCTGTGCTCTGTCGAAATAAAGGACAAGGTTGTTGACAATATGGTAGTTTTTAAAGCAATCGTTTTAAACGGGGGGAGGGCTGAGGCATTGGGAAAAATGAGCTCTGATTGGTGAGTTTGAAAGAGGGGGAGTGTGGTAGAGGGGGGGGAGAGGGAGTGTGGTAATGGGGGAGGGATAATGTGGTAGAGGGGAGGGTGAGTGTGATGGAGGGGATGATGGGAGTTGTTGTGGCCCCATTTGGGACAAGGACAACTTCTCAAAGCATTGGGAGATTTTAGTCAGAGGGTCAGGAAACTTTGTTTATGAGTTCTGTCCTTCATGCTTATCTTGTTTGGACATGGCATTCCAAGAGCGTGACGTGTGTTGGCACCAAGCAGCCGGCATCCCATGATGTTTGGATGAACCCCATCAGGTCTAAAGCGGTCTTTACAGTTCCAAAAAATATTGAAATTGCCATTAAACCTTACCCGTAGTTAAGGCATGCCGATGTCAGCCATGTATTCAGCCCAGGGAGCCTGCTAAAAGACCTTTCCCCAAGGTTGGAATGGGGCCTGAGATTGTTGTTGATGACTGTTGTTTATTTTCTTCAAGTAGTGCAGAAAAATCAATTTTCAGGTTCTCAGAGCCCGTTTTCCTTTGTAGAATGTCAAAAGACCCACTATGGATAATAATCTGCATGTTGCTTGTATGTGTAGAGAGAATAGCTGGCAACATTTACGTTAGCTCTCTGACTGATGTGTCAGCCATGGTTAGGATTTCAGTCTTTGCCAATCTGATATGCTTGGTTATGTCATCCCCAATCAAGATAGTATCACGTTTATAGTTACAAAGTGTCTTCTTTCCCTTGTCCTATTAGTGGTTTTAGGGCTATTTCTTGGATTTTGGTTAGCCCTAATGCTAATGTTGTGGTTAGCTTCCCTTGGTTCATTTACACAGTTTTCATTCTGAGTCAGAGGATCGTACCTGTTTTGCAGTGAGAGTTCAGGTGGTGGATTGAGAGTCGGTGCTCTCTTATTTGATTTCGTGCTGGATTTGCCTCTGCGGTGCACAAAGTCAGACCAAGTCCCTGCTGGAGTTGATGCCGTTGGCCTAGCCCCGGTGCTGTGCCAGTAAGATGTGTCATTCGGGAAGGCTGGTTTAAAAAGCCTCTGCGGTTAATTCAGTGTCGTTAGCACATGTCCAAGGTCAGCCAGGTCCGTGACAGAGTGGTCAAGATTTGAAGTAATCCCATGTATACCACTCTGTGTCTGTCCGTTAGCGTTTGGTAGCTCGACCTCTAGAGTCAATGAATTGTTCACCCTTACGTATTTCAAGCTGTGTTATCAACTCATTCAGTCGCCCGCTCTGAAATTGCTTTGATCTATTCACCAGTTCTGACTGCGTTCTGTCAAGTTATAGGGAAGTCTTTAGCGCTCTCTAGCATTGAGTTAGCCTGTTGTGCTATGTTAGCGTTAGCATTTGTTGATTCACCTACGGGACAAAACACACAGTCTGACCGGAGAAGCGCTCGGGTGACTAAATTTTCAAAGCGGTTGATCCATTCCACCAACAGCTGTATTAGTTCCTCCATCAGAAAAATTCACAAAAAAATGCACAACTGTGCTGAGGTCCTGTTTTAAATATTAACTTAAAAATCTGTATTCGTAGCATTCAAAATGGATTTATTTATTTTATTCTTTTGGTTACGAACTTTATCTTGTCAAATTTCAATACATTTTATTTTATTAAGCCCTTTTTAAATCAGCAGTTGTCACAAAGTGTTTTTACCAAACACCCAGCCTAAAACCCCTAGGAGCAAACAACAGTAGTATTGAATTTCAGTGGCTAGTAAAAACTCCTTGAGAAGGCTGAAATTTAGGACGAAACCTAGAGAGGAACCAGGCCTAGATGGGTGACCAGTCCTCTTCTGGCTGCGCCAGGTGAACATATTATTTCAATCCATATTGAAATAATTTATGTATTAATGTGAACTGAGTCCAGAGACTATTTAAAACCAGGGGGGTCAGCAGCAAAACTAGGAGGACTTTGGACAGGGACCACAACAAGTCAAGCCTGGTGCTCCGCCGGTGTGGGCCAGGACATCACAACTTTAAAATGCAGGAGTCAGGGGAAAATATAAAAAATGCATTCCTTCGATTTACAAGGATTTGTAGTGGAGGAGAACTGACCCTAATCCCAAAGCACAATAATATAGCAGCGTAAGACCTTGGGGCTGAGACAGGGGGTCCAGTGACACTGTGGCCCTATCTGGGGGAGGCCCCGGACAGGGCCCAACAGGCAGGAAATCAATCCACTCACATTGCCACCATCAACCAAAGGGACACCCACCAACCACAACAACCCTGAATGAGGTACAGTTATTGCCAGCATAGTAAAGCTCAATTGCACAAGTTTGTAATAGAGCCAGTGACTCCACCACCGAATGGCATTGGAGGGAGAGCATGCCAATGGTGATAAGAGGCCACCTGGCAAGACAGCACGAGTGGACAGTATGAAGCCTTTCTGGTCACTTTCGTGCCCCTGGGCCAGACTACACTTAATCATAGACCAGGCTGAAGAGATAAGACTTTAGTAGACAGTTTTGCATTTCTAATCTTGATTGGCAAACCATTACACAGTAGTGGAGCTCTAAGAGGAGGCCCTGCCTCCGGCTGTTTGTTTAAAAAGCTTGCAATGCAAGGTTACGTGTAGGTATGTATAGCTGGATCATTTCAGCAAGGTAAATAGGAGCAAGTCCATGTATCTATTTGTAGGTCAACAATAAAACCTTAAAATCAGCCCTAACATGCAGCCAGTGTAACAAGTCTAGCACTGGAGTAATTTTTCCAGCAGCCATGTGCAGCACTAATTGTTTATTTATTTTTAGTTTATTTATTGATTTATTAGGGTAAACAGAAAGAAAAGCATTGCAGTAATCTAATCAATAAGTAACAAAAGCACGGACTGGTTTTTCTTCATTCGTTTTTGAGTTTCAGATTTTTGTAATGTTTCAAAGATGAAAATAAGCAACTCTTGAGATAATTTGGATATGTTCAAAGCAGAGGTCAGGGTCAAGGGTAACACCGAGATGTCTTACAGTTCTTTGCACTTGCATCTGACCTCCCGCCTCTGCTAAAAACAGTACTGTTGTAATGCATACATTTATATGATTTGTATCAGTATAGTTAACACTAGAACCACCAAATGCCTACACCAATTGATGTTTGAGTTTGTAATTAAAAGCTATACACTCCTCCTTTGATGACTTCTTGAATAGGTATATTTTACATTGTTCTGTTGTCAGAATTCTAAACTGATGAACAGAAAATGATTTAGAGATGATTTACCAGTTTTTTACCACATTTTCCTACTTAATCTGCCAACAGCCCACGCCACTTAGCATTGGTACCCAAGTGGTACCCAGGTGCTAATCACCCCTCGCTGAATGCATGAAGTCATTGGATGAATGCACGATACTCCCAGATGAATGGAAACTTAATGAGCCTATCATTGAAACATAATACAAATGATATAGGTTAGTTATCACATGGGTTACCATTTTTCAATAGGAGATTCAGCTTATTGTGTAGGCTAATTCACTAAAAGGCAATCTAAAATGTAAATCAACATAATTTTGGAATGGAAAGAGATGTCTCTGATATTTCTCTGCTTATTTTACTCAACATTAATATTCTAGAAATCTTTTTCTACTAACTCTTCTCGGATTTTCATGTCACATATAGAAAAACCTTATAAGACAATAATCTATGCATTGGCATTGAAATCAATCTGATAGGCCTACTACACCCTGAGGAGAGTCTTGCATTGCACAGTTCACAGCCTATTCATTTTGGACCTCGTCTTTTTCTAATAGCTCCTCTCAGTTTTTCGATAACTTATTGGTGTCACCTATTGCAAAATATTGTATGCCAGTAATCCATGAGACTAGAGCTATGCACTGGCATTGAAATAATTTCAGACCTTGTTCTATATATTATTTTTAGTAATTATTTTAGTATGGACCTTCAATACAAACACATTCTTGTATTTTTCAAATTCATTAACAGACATATTCTGTAATTCATTACAATCATTTTTAGATTTCTGTGTGTGATGACGACCTAGTAGATGAATTGATGCTCTGGATGGAAGGTAATGCTGCGGAGGAGAATGTCCATGCTAATAGGGACGATTCGTATGCTAATGACATCAAACAGAGTTTGGCTCTGGCAGTTATAGGGGTTAAAAAAGACCTGGCGGTTTTTGTGTTAACGCATGACCTTGTGGCCACACACAGCTCCAACACCATCCTTAAATTTACGGAAGACACAACCCTCCTGGGTCTCATCTCCAACAATTCTGAAACTGCGTATAGAACCTGGCAACATGGTGCCAGGACAACAACCTTTCTCTTAATGTCTGCAAGACAATAGCTGCATTTCCACCAAAAAATACCCAGAACTTTGAGTTCCAGGAACTGCAATTTTAGGAACTACAGGCTTCCTTCAGTCTATTGTGTTTCCACCACGGTCTAAAGACCCACGAAGACTCTTAAAGGTAGTGCTCCTTATCTCAGCTTGTTATTGTCACGGTCCCGGCCAGCTGCGGCCGTTCCGGTCCGTGTTTTATGTATGTCTGTGATCTGTCTGGTCCTTGTCTCTGTTGATGAGTGTATTTAGTTCACCTGTGTTTTGCCCCCACCTGTTTCTGTTCTGCTCGTTAGTCTGTGTATTTAGTTCAGTCAGTTTCTCCCTGTGTTTGTCGGATCATTCCTGCTCCTGCTCCCGCTCCCGCTCCCTTTTGCCTGGCTAGTTAAGTTTATTGTTTTTGGTGTAGTGCACAGCACTTGGTTTTGTTTTACTTTTATTTTGATTAAAGTCTTTCCCTTGAACCCCTGCATCTGCCTCCATCTCCCTTTTTGGATTTTATGTTTTTTGGATTCCCCACACCACCGCCCTTCATGACAGAATGATCCGACCAAACATGGCCCAAGCGGAAATGGACGCTCTTCGTGAGGCGGTCGCCTCTCGCGGGACCGAATTGGAGGAAAAACAGGCTGTGCTGCTCAATATTCTGGGCAGCCTCCACACCCTCTCAGCGAGTATTACTGCCATCCAGGACCAGCTGAGGGTTCCGCGGCCCGCCCCTGATCCTGTTCCGCGGCCCGCCCCTGATCCTGTTCCGCGGCCCGATCCTGTTCCGCGGCCCGATCCTGTTCCGCGGCCCGCCCGTTCCCCTGCCAGTCCCTGTTCCCCTGCCAGTCCCTGTTCCCCGGCCCGCCCCTGTTCCCCGGCCCGCCCCTGTTCCCCGGCCTGTTCCGCGGCTCTCCGCCGCTCCTGTGCCTGCCTCCATCCCGGGGTGTCCCCAAATATTTTTTGGGGGGGGGG
>JACXGJ010009542.1:0-24127 GCA_016801105.1 Esox niger | reverse complement strand
CCCTTCAGCTTTGTAAATGACATGACCATATCCCATATCCCTTCAGCTTTGTAAATGACATGACCATATCCCATATCCCTTCAGCTTTGTAAATGACATGACTATATCCCATATCCCTTCAGCTTTGTAAACGACATGACCATATCCCATATCCCTTCAGCTTTGTAAATGACATGACTATATCCCATATCCCTTCAGCTTTGTGCGTCTACTGAGGACAGGTGGAGGCGAGCAGAGAGGAGACCAGGTAGGCAGAAAGTGACACCCAATCATCAATCCTCATTTGAGCCCGACTCCTCATCAGAGCAGAACCACCTTCACGGGGGAGGGGTACTCAACTGGTCTTCAGGCAGACACAGATATTCTACTGTAGGGCTTGTCTGCATCCCTTCAACATGCATCGTCCTACATTGTCTTTCCTCTCAAACCTTCGTTGGCAGAAACACAAGAAATAGGTGCTGAAGGAGCACAGGTTCTGTCCCACGGCCTCTCTCCAATCCAGTCATGGGAGATCAGCAATGCTGCGTGGGAGGAAGGTCTGGAACCCCCCTCAAGGTTGGCCTGGAGCCTTATCACAGACCAAGGCCTCAAATCAGTGTGTTTCTGATAGGGCAGGTGGGGGGAGGGGAAGTGTGTCTGTACAGGGAGGGAGCCCTGAGGCATGAGGTTTCTTACTGATCCTGAGGAGGTGGGGGGTTCACAAGGTCTCAGACCGGCTGACAATGTCAGCAAAACGCAGCGTGGCCAGAAGGCCCTGCGTCTCCACTCAGACACAATTAAACAGCACTGGAGCTGGAGAGGTGTCGACTCGTTGAATGGGGAGAAAGAATACACAGACAAGAAAGCTAAACACCCAGCGCCTATACACACACAGAGGGTTGTGTGAAAGTCTGTGTGTGTATGTGTGTGTATTAAACCCCCAGTTGGCATTGAACGTGATCATTCCACAGGAATGTGTAGTGAGTGTATTTCATTCACAGAGTCAAAGATAATGATGGGAGAGAGGAGCGTACAGAATGGGAAATAGAAAAGGAGCGGAGGGAGAGTCAAGTAAATAAACCACAGCGCGAGAAACCATATTATTCAACACCGTAAGTTAAGACAGGGAGGAATGAGGTGGGGAGGGAGCGTGAAACGTAAACGTAGAGTAAGAGGTGCGAGAGAAAGGGTGAAAGGGTAAGAAATAGGAAGTGGGAGTGATGCTGCTCAGGAACACCGCTGTGGAGATAATCTGTGAGCAGGTTTACCAGAGCACACACACATCCATAATTAATCAGCTTTATAAATAGACTCAGACACATACGCACACGCACACACACAGACACACACACACACACACACACACAGACACACACACACAGAGAATTAACAGCGGGTAAGTGAGTGGTGCAGTTTTCAATGTTGAGTAGTTTGTAGATGGCTGCCATGGGATCTGAATAGAGCGCCGGTCTGTTATACACTGTCTGGACCAATGAGTGTGACTGACAGCACTGCCACGCTCTGCCTACTTAGCGCTAGCTCTCTGAGTGTGTGTGTTCTCCTGGGTGTGTAAGTAGGTGTGTGTTCTCCTGGGTGTGTAAGTAGGTGTGTGTGTGTGCGTGTGTGTGTGTGTGTGTGTGAGTATGCCTGCGCTCTGGTGTGTCAGAGGCTCTCATGCACTGGAAAGGGCTCCTGAGATACTGCTTATTATTGGGGACCAAGAGTGAAGTATGGGAGGGAAGAGAATAACAGGTCTGTATGTTAAACCACATCTCTGCTTTCTATCAACTCCACTATGTCCTCTCACTGCTCAAAGTTGAAAGGCATGCAAAGAGAGATGTTCCTGTGTGTGTGTGTGTGTGTGTGTGTGTGTGTGTGTGTGTGTCTGTGGTACCGTTGGTCTTGGGCAGATTCTTGTGGAACTCCTCCCGGTCGTCCTCATGGAGGATGTTGTAGACGGAGGTGTTGATGAGCTCCTCCTGCTTGTACTGCAGGTACTGGGTCACGTTGTCGGATACAAACACGACACTGCCCTCCCGGTTCACCACAAACAGGAAACCGTCCAAGGCCTGAGGACAGAGGGAGGATGCAGTAAGTACCATGGGCCAATCAGAGGCCAGGGCTGGCACAGCCAGCCAATCAAAGCGGAGAGACCTTTGAACTCACCTGCAGCAGGAGCGGCCCAAGTTGGTCCTTGTCAATTACCCCCTGTCCTGTGGAGGACACGTCCGACTTCTGGACATCATCATCATTGGAGGATGCTTTGCCTGGACAGATTGAGGGAGTAAAATCAGCCATAACGTTGGTAAAAATAACCCAATAAACAAATTAGAAAAATAACAAATAACAAATTAGAAAAGGCTAACATTTCATGTATAAGGAGCTGGCCTGTGTAACTGCATCTAACACAGACCTGGGCTGACACTACACTAACGCTACTTATTGGAGCTCCAACCACCAGGGGTCAGCGTTTCTCAACATTCCCTCCACCCAAAAACCCTGGGAACAACCTCCGTACGCAGGCTCCTCTGATGAGCAACAAGGCTTAGACCAGACCAGGGCAGTGTAGGTAACAGCCTTCCTTTCTGTCTCCATGCTTTATATTCAGTGTGGGCCTCTAGAGGGCCTGGCTGGCTGGCTGGCTGGCAGGCAGAGACCCAGGCACAAGGCTGCAGCAGTATTAATGCGGAGGCTGTCTGGAGCCGGGCTACAGGAATCATTCCATCTGATTAGGTCCCGGGGGAAGAGAGAGATAGCAAACACAAAGAAAAACAGCCAATGCTGTCTGCCGCTAGCCCTGCTCCCATAGTAGGGGGAGGGGGAGAAGAGGTAATATGGGAAAGTAGAGACAGGTAGAGAGAGAGAAAAGAGAGAGACAGAGACACAAAGTAGATGGGTGGGGGCGGAGGAAGGTAGGAAAGGGGTGGAGGACACACTCCAGTGGTTCCCTCAATATCTTAAGATGCTAGGAGCAACCTGAGGATGCTGCAATTTATTGGACTGAAATACAAATGAGGCCAAAATGGCAAGCTAGAACGAGGAGGAAGGAGAGAGGGATCTATGGAAGGAGAATGTCAGAGTGAGAGGAAAAATCTGACCAAAAGACAGAAATAAAGAAAGTGAGAGAGAAAACGACAGTGAGAAGAAAAGAAAAGACTGATAAAGGGGTAAAGAGTGAAACCCAATGCCTCTTCATTATTCACTTCCGGTAACTATGGCAACCTGTCTCCAGCGAGCAAGTGCCAGCTGTACCCGCTTCCCCTTCCTGTTGAGGTTGAGGGACCGACTGTCACCTCCCCCTGCCTCTGTCTCTGACACAGTTCACACCATCTCCCACCCACTCCATTAGGTTCAGATTGATGTCGGATACTAATGGGGAGCCAGATCTATGTGAACCACGACCAACGTCAGCCTGCTCCATCCTGCTGGTCTCCCCTAACCCTAACCCTCCAATGGAGAAGGAAACATCCTCCAAAGTCTTATAAATGCATGGGAAGACATTCACTATGGAACAACTAAATAACATATATGTGTCAGACTAAGGCTGATCAGTCCACTTTGTAAATACGCACACGCATACGCACACAAACACACACGCATGCACACACAAACACACACGCATGCACGCACACGCACGCACACACGCACGCAAATAGACACACACGCATGCAAATAGACACACACACACGCGCGCGCACACACACACACACACACACACGCGCGCACACACACACACACACGCGCGCACACACAAATAGACTCACACACACATGCACACACGCACACAAATAGACACACACACACACACATACGCACACAAATTGACACAGACACACACGCTTTGCAAAATGTATCCACATTTCAAAAGAAAAATACCAATGGCAAAGTATGAAAAAGGGAAGGTACGAATGAGTGATCGATGTGTCTGGGGCTCAGACCACCTATAGAGCTCAGTTTCCAAACATGGCCGACGTGTGTGTGTGTGTGTATGTGTGTGTGTGTGTGTGTGTGTGTATGTGTGTGTGTGTACTCATTTTGCAAGTGGGCTATTCATTTAACTGCTACATGGAGAAGACCTTTGCTGACAAGATCTGAAAATACCATCCCTTATGACATTAGGCACTTCAAATAGTTTGGATCGTTCGAACTATCGTGATTCGTGTATTAAAATGAAATATTGAAATATCCTTACTCACCCTGTTCCTTGATCTGTCTGATCTGGCGCACTGTCTCCTTGAGGATGGCACACTTGTCCGGCTTCACATTGAAACTATCGATGTCACTGAGGTTGGCAGAGATCAGCTCGGCCAGCTCCTCGATATATTTACTCTCTTGCTCCCGCCGCCTCCGCTCACACCTACAAGGGTGAGCATGAAAATGAGGTTTCATTACTGGTATACATTTTTTTTTTACTTGAATTATATTAATTAGGCAACAAATGGACTTATACAGTTTAAACAAGGAGGGACAAGCTAAAATTGTTTAATAAGAAATTATTGATTAACATTGCAAAATGTTCTTAGTTCTGAATATGATACCAGTTGTTTGACTATGAAAACATTTCCAAATAACCTAGTTATACCTTCATAGTGAGTAAATCTGTTGCATCTTTAAAAGGCTTCAAAGTATGATTTACAATACAGATTTCTGGGAGATGTGGCTCGTTGAACACCATTCTGTAGTTCAGGTAGAATGTATCAATCCATTTACTCCCATTGTACCTTTTCAATCCTAATAGAAGCCTGTTGTCAACACGTAATTGTTGAGCTGAATGTAATGTCGTACTGAATAATCAGAAGGACAAATATTGTGAAAGCGGTTTAAACCGTGTTTAAACTAAAATCTAGACTTGAGTTTAGATTAGAAAAAATGGGCTACACCCCAGTAAACCCTTAATCCCACAACTTTACACCAACTATGTACTTACCCCAGACCGGGTGTGTCGCAGGTAGAGAGCTTGCGTTTTCGGTTTTCTGAGCTCAGAGGCTCCATGGAGTTGTCCCCCAGTCCACTCATCGTGTACACATACCAGCACCTGAGCGGGACAGGAAGAATTTATTTAGTTACAGGTGACATGGTGGGAGAGATGGTCAAAATAGATTTATATGTAGCTGGCTGGAGAGGAAACCAAAAAGGTTTGAGGTGAGGATTGTTCTGAAGCCAAAGAAGAGAGTCAGGTTGAACTCTACCGAGGTTCTACAGCCAACAGCGTAGGTTTGTACTGTACATTGGGGGGGGTCGGTGTCAATGGATCCCCTGATTTTCACTCTTTTCCGGGGGTGGGGTCACACTGATCTGTGTGTAAAATGACCCCCCTGTCCACCCAAATTCTACATCCTTGTCTATTGCACACCTTTCACATACCAGAGTAATGGTGTACATTTATCAGTCTGGTTGCTTAGGATCCAAACCTGATCAAATAACAAAATTAATAGAACTTTTTTATATGTAAGTTGGTTTAACAGGGTAAGCCAATTGCGAACCAATTCTCATTTACAATGACGACTTCAACAAAGGCATAACAACTGCAAGACAACACTCAGTTACAAATAAAAACAATCAAAAACAGTCCAAAAAAATACTTACAAAGGAGTGAGCAAGAACTCACTAAATAACACCATAAGAAGGGGGATATACAGTATATGAGTAAGTATATGAGTATATGAATAAGATTGCTCACAACATGAGGTGATGCTTATTTTGGCTTCAGATTATTGTGCTACTTAGCAGGTGCAGTAATCAGATTGCAGCTCAGACTGTTTTTCAAGGAGATGGATAATGGGAAACCGTCCTCCGATTAAAATAATGTTTCTAAAACAGGTTATTCAAAACAATCACCTCCGACCACAGCAAAGCCATGTTAAAAGACAAGATAATACAACCATATACGCGGTCTATATAGGATGCTAAAATAAGACACACTGAAGCTTGAATCCATGTTTAACAATTTACAAAATGTAAAGGATTACACACCATGACTGATAACAAAAGTAAATTCAGCTACATGCTACCAACAAATGCCTCCCTCCCAGACAAGGTCAATAAATTCTACACTTGCTTCAGGAGACGAGGAACATCGATGTGAGAATGCAGTTCTTTGAATACAGTTCATCATTCAACACTTCTTTCCTTCGTTAGCAACAACAGCTTTTTAATGACTCAGAACACTGGGGACCCCCAGAGTTGTATCCTGAGCCCTTTGCTTTACTCACTGTTTACACACAACCTTGTGGCTCTGCACGACACTAACTCCATCATTAGATTGCTGACAACAATGAGTCAGCTTACAGGGCGGAGGGAAGCAAACTGGGATTGTGGTGTAAGGACAACAACACATATTTTAATATCAGCAGAACAAAAGAGATTTTGACTTTAGGGATGGAACCACAATTCAGGGACTATTCCCAAAAGTGGCTAACAAAATTTGGCATGGCATACTGGGTCCACTCCAAATACTATCGCTGCACCATTTCGAGCAACCTGACAGGCTGGTAGACCATTCCTCACACGACGACAAGGTGTTGGGTGTTGAAGACGGCCAACACATCACTGGAGCAGTGCTCCCATCCACCCAGGACATCTGTCCCAAACAATACCTAGTAAAAGCCTGCAGGCCCGTCACACCTCAGCCACACATTTTATTTTGGTGTCATTGGTCAGACAGTGACTGTATGCAAGCATAGGGTTTCGTACAAAGAGGATCTAAGGTTTCAATCTGGAAGCCATCAGACTGCTGTACTTGTCCTCCTAAAATGAGTTTGTATAACACAGGCAGGCAATCACTCTTACAAACATACTCTACAGTAGTGCTTCTACTGATACAGTACTGTAGTATTTTTATCATAATCGTCTCATAAAAAAAAAAACATATGTATTTTTAAAGCATGGTTGGGCAGGAACCAGCAAGTAAGCATTTTAGCATGTTGCTTGCCTCATGTACCTTTGCCATGGCTATTCAAATCTTAAAACTAAAACAATGGTTAACATGCCCTCTTAAGAAAAGAACTTCCACCGGATGAATGTGTTTATTAAATACAGGTTAGGTCTTTTATAAATGGCCATTATTCATCTTCGGTCTTTTACAACTTGTCAATAGCCTAAAGCGTTCCGGAGTTCTGGGCGGCAATATGTTTATAATCCAGGTTTTTGGCAGCATTAACTCCATCCCTAACATGCCACTGGAATAGCCATACGTGACAGACATATGGACAATTAGGATCTGTAGCGCAGTAATAATACATTATATTAATATAGTGCTTTTCAGGGACCCAAAGACGCTGTACAAAATAACATGGAAAAGAAAACAAACAGAAACAAAAAAAATACAGTCCATTTGGAGTTTTTTATTAATTTTTCATCTTATTAATGGAACTGCATGAAAATATTAAAAAAATATTAAACTATATCAGTGATAGCTCATCTTAACACAATGGCCTGAAGGAGTTTATAGTTTACCCACCTCAGATTTTTTACCACTGCTAAAGCCTTTGCATTGTAAGGTAGCAGTGTGATAATTTGTCTAATGCTTGTTGTTTTTTAAATTAGCCAGCTAGCTGTGGGAGATGGAGGGGACATTTGTCGTTTTGCTTGCTCATGTTAACTGGTTTCATTGTCGAGGTCAGCAGTTGTTGGTACTAGCTGATATTAGCTAATTAATGGCTGAAGTAATTAGTATGAAAAGCCTTCTATAAAAAATTGCTAGCTGGTGTTCTTCGTCTCTTTGTTAGCTAATGTTACCAGGGCTTTAACTAGAAAGCTGCTGAACTTCTGACACTTCACTCTTTTGTACAACATGTTGGCTTATCCAGAGAGTATCCAGTGTGGCAGTTTTGGATACCTCTGATGAAGTATATCTTATTTTTTATCAATGTTGGTCATAATGACTTAGACATTATTGTAGGGAGATCTAACACAGAACTTCAACCAGCCCCTAATGCACGTAAACTCATTTACACACACTCACACTTAAAGGAGGATTAGCAGTGTCTCTGACAATAAGCCTCGCTGCCAGACAGCCGTCTGTCTCCCACAATACATCAGGCTCTTTCTCCAGGAAGTAGGCTGACTAAGGTGAAAGAGGGGGTGAGAGGCAAAAGGTGAGGGAAAAAAGCTGGCTGCCTAAAATGTATGATGTCCATTTCTTTACCAGTGATGCTGGGAAGTGTTAGGAGTCACTGGGAGAGAAAGAGGCAGGGGTGGGGAGACGGACCGAATATAGGAGGAATGAGGTGAGGCTGAGAGAGGACATACAGAAAGAGAGAGATGTATATGTAGGAGAGCAGGACAGGGAGAGCAATGACAGAGAGGAGGGACAGTAGAGGGGGGTGGTGTGAAAGTATGCTGAAGGGAAGGGAGCAAGAGGGAGAGCCAAGTGAAAGGGAGAGAGGGAGGAGCAAGAATGAGGAAAAGGAGGAATGCAGACAGTGCATCGCTCGGGAGGAGAAAAACCCTCCAGTGTCCTAGTCAACCTTCACAGCATGAGCATCATCTTGATTCCACTGATTCCATGGTTTCCTCTGACAGACATGAAGCTGGTACTGGCTAACAATCCACTGATATATTTTGCCCATATTTTTTGTTTTTAGAATTATTAGGGCTAATGTTTATTTAGTCACAAGACTACACATCTCAATTAAGATCATTTCAAGGACATGCAAATGGCATTACAGAAAGATTGAATTCAATGCCACTTTATAACAGCCATCCACTGCCAATGCCACTTCATAATGACAAATGGGGTTACTCTATCATTCTAAAGCGGCCAATAGGGTTGCATAGTGTTAAAAGGTGGCGTGAAGCTCCTCCGTAAATACAGGGTTGGCATGGTGCCGTAAAGGAGATTCCAAGGCAGACAACAACGTTGGTCTTTATTGAAAGCTTCATAATGTTGAAAAATATGTACTGTAGGGAAAAATGTGATGTGTTAAAAACTAAAGGAAAAAGGTTTCACTCAGAGGATTTCACAAGCAGTTTTGTTTCAATGACCCTCCCATACGTGTCTTTTTCAAATCTATTGATCTTTGTCAACTCATCCCAAGAGCGTCTTCTGCCTGCTTTACAGTCTGCCTGTACAGTAGCTAATTTTAGCATAAAACTACTCTACCACTGTCTAATGACACCTGCCACGCTAGGGAGCAGAGGGGGAGGCAGGACGAAGACTGGAGGGGGAAGGGATAGCTCTGAGAATGCTCTCAGGACATGCAGTGGAATGAAGGGTTTGACTGAAGTCGTCTTCTCTCCCACCACTGCTGGGACTGGCTGTCTGCCTGCCTATTGATGGAGCTCTCAAAGAAAGCTGGATAGGGGAAAAAAGAGACAGAAAGAGAGATGGCTTCAGTCCTCTAATTGCAGAGTGAATGAGGCTGCCCCAGAGAATGGCTGATTAGGAGGTCTGCTGAATGCCCCAGGGAAATGGGTCACCTCCACTGTGGCGTGAGCCGCCCGCGCGCTCCTCCAGTTTAGCACAGGGAGAAAAGTCAATTACACGCCACAGGCACTGGGCCTGGTGCCACCCTGGGATGCAGGGGGGCTGTGGCGGGTACTGGGTTGGGTAGGGTACGGGGGTTGGTGGGAGGGGGCATCATTTTGGGAGAACCAGGCCACCACTCCACAGAGAGCTACTATGAGTAGACGTAGACGGAGTTGTTTCCACCTCCGTGAGCGCCTCCCTCCATAATTCCTCTGTGGGCTCATCCATCCCACGTGCTCCTGCTGTAGTTACTACTATGTGGGCGGGGAGGTTGAGATGGAGTTCAAGGTTAAACTCTAGGTTTTCTTTTTCAATTAACATGCTGCCCACATCCATTTGCCAGGGGTTGTGACTCACAGAGCTCCAGCCTGCCAGCCTGATGGTCCCAAAGTACCTGCTTGGTATTGGCAGAAAGCTGAAGTATCAGTGACAACAAATAAAAATGCCTTGCCCATGAACTCACTTCTTCAGCTAAGTTTAAATGATACAATTTTACAAATGATTTTTTTCAGTTGACAAATCATGCAAGCCAAAGACAAGATAAATGAGTTTCAGATCAACTGACGTAAAGCCACAGCTAGTTGATTGGATATTGATACAGGTTAGAGATTACGTGTGTATGCAAAACCAGTGTGAGAAAGAGAGACAGTCTGAAACCGATATGGTTCCCAGGGACAGTAGTAACGATGCAGCCAATATGGTAATTGTGTGGTGTGTGTGTGTCTGTGCGAGTGTGTCTGGGTGTGTGTGATGGGAAAATTAATGATTTAGTGTGGAGGATGGGTCCCAAACAAGCATCTCTCTCATGACTGATGATGTTTGTGTGTTTGAGAGCCGTTAGGCAGCTGTTTACAGGCGTGACGCTTTGCAGCCATAGAAGGGAGAAGGGGGTGGAGGGAGGGAAAACTGAATGGGGGACTTGGGGAGGGATGTGGGGAGGAAGAGATGTAGGGGGGCAGTAAGATAGAGACAGAGGATCACTGGAGAAAGAGCAATGAACACCAGAGGAAGAGAGAGCGAAAATGGGACATCATGGGTGCCCTCTTAACAAGGACTTTGACTGTTTACTCAACCTATTGTACGGAACTTTGAAAAGAGGACTTTGTACCAAGGAACATTCTTTCACTTGTGCTCGACATGATCTGTAAGCCTAGTTGTGCTAGCTATGTGTGTGAGGTAGCACAAAAAGTAAAGAAACCGAACAAAGACCTCATCTCTCTGACTCAAAACAAAACAGCATCAGCCCAGGTTTGCAGAGGAGAATCAACCCTCCCACAATAACATGAGTCACACTAGAGAAAGACAAAGTGCAACTAACAACTGTCTAAAAAGGGTTACTGGGCGGAGGCAGGTCTCCCTCTGACCTGACTACATATTATGTCTCTACAGTGTTCGACTCGTCTCTGGGATGTAATCCACCAATTTAATATATTTGTACTAAAAAGCCTTATCACACTTTTTTTCTATTACGTTTAGTCAAGCAATCTTTACTGAAGGCAACCATTTTAAATTCACCAGAAGACAATCAATTACCTATGTATCTGCACAACAGGATTTCACAACAGAAACACAGGCTACTATGAGTTCAAATGAATCAGTCTATTTCTGAGGTAAATTCAGACACAGAAGTGGAAGAGGAGAGGAAAAGTAATGTCTACTAGTTCCTTGCCTGTTACCAGCTTGCCTAACGCTGATGGCGACAAACAGGCCAGAGTCAGACTTCCTGTGTCACATAAGTGTCTCCACTTTCTTTTTTGGGCATGAGGGGACAGGCAGGGGCGGTGGTTGCATGTTAAGCAGGAGGGAGTATTGAGACTAGCCGACAGCCAGCCAACCAGCCAACCAACCAGCCAGCGAGCCAGCCAGCCCCAGTTTCAAAATATCTGTTGACAAAACAGAAGCATAGCCCACCATGATTAGATCATGTACTCCCTGTGCAAAAAAGACTCCAGTCGTGCTGACATTTAGCTCTTTGCTATGACATTGACTGACTGTAGTCTCTACAGTATTAAGCCCATGCTGGACCAAAGTTAGGGAAATCTTTAGTCCATACGAATTGGGTTGATGTTAGAGAATGGCTGGTATACAGAACCAACTGAGGCATCATGGGTAGAAGAGTCTTTCTGATGATTTAAGTTAGTATGACACGATGCGGCAGAATCTCAGAGTCACCTGCAGATTCCCCGCCCCACTCCTCTTCCCCTCCTCCCTCATCCATTATCATCTTTCTCTCTGGCTCTGTCTTTCCCTACATTACCATCTTTCTCTCTGTCTCCATCTATATTACCATATTCTCTCTCTCACCTCCACCTCATCTCTCTTCCTACACCACACCATCACTCTTTTGTGTGTGTGTGTGTGTGTGTGTGTGCTTAGCTGTCACCTGCAGACTAGGGTAAAGATCAATACCTTGTGTTGGTCTCTATAGCAGGCAGAACGGGGAGAATAATTTGATTTCTCCTGCTGTCTCCTCAACAGACTCTCTCGATTTCCATCTTCCTCTTTCCACCTCTCTCTGTACCTGTAAATCTGCCCTCCTCCCTTTCCTCCCCTCTTTTCCCCCTCTCTCACCACCCTCTGTATCTTTCTGTGCATCTCTCTGTCCTTTAAGCCTCAGCCTTCTCTCAGCGGAGAATGCTTAAACAAATCCAAAATGGCTTCCAAAGCCTAGACCATTTCTCGTTGCACAATTTCATTGTTTGGGCAAGTAATGTATCATAAAGAATGTTATGTTGAAGAACAGATGACTAGAAAGGCAACAACAGAGATCTACTCTATATTTAATTAGTCCACCAAAACAGGTAACGTGCCAACAGCAGTGTGGTGACGTGTGACTCACCGTGTGACGGAGCCTAGAGTGGACGGGATGAGTTCTCTGGAGACAATTGTCCGATGCTGGACTTGTCTGCGGCACGTCTACGCTGGAGTCTAGAGAGGGTGTGCACAAACACACACACACACGCACAACAGACAGAGAGATAATAAGCACTTTGGCTAGACACTGCATATTCATCATGTTCATATTGGTGAATAACAGCTCTTGGTTTTAATCAAGTTGTTAATGACATCACAGGAAACAGTATTAACATGGAAATAGGAGACAGGAACGTCGTACTGAATGCTTTTAGTTAACATGGGACTCACGCACACACACACACACACACACACACACACACACACACTTATGTACGAGCAGCCCTAACCACACTACTTCTGTATTTCGAAAAAGGATGTTGGACAGATTAGCGCAGAAGCCTAAGAGAGGTCTGAGGTGTGAGCTCCTAATGTATGACACAGAGCCAACAACACGCCAACAATGGGGCCTTCTCATTGGTCTAATCCGCACTTGAAAAAAGACCAGAAGAAGAACTGGATGTAATCATCATTTTCAGTGGACCGCCTCAGAAGAGAGTAAGTATCTGCTTGGGGCTAGGAGTGTGTAACCATGGTGAGAGGGGGGCGTTTCCATGACGCCCTGGCGTCAGCGTGAGACAGCGAGATGGCCAAGCCACCGGGATGTCTCATGTTCCTCTGTGGTGGTGCATGTGAGTGTGAGTAAGACTGTGTGTGTTGTGCCAGCCTGCATATACAAATAGTGGCTGACTCTGCAAAGAGGGGCATGTGAGCACCTGTCCAAAGACGCACAAGGTTTGGTGTGTGTGATGCACAAGCGTGTCTGAAAGTACTCAAGAAAGAGAGAAAGCGAGAGCATACACATGTTCTGATACGTGTAGGTTGGTCCATCAGTGAGAGAATTTGTGTAAGTACACGGTTCTTGTAAATGTGAGAATGTGCTGTTGTGGGTGTGTATATGTGTGCTTGTGTACCATACAGCATCCAGCCGGACCGTTGGCTGCACCTCTGTGATGTGGACCAGATGGAGGCTGTCACATGTTTAAGAGTAGGGGGGAGACCCTCAGAAACCAACCTGGACCGTCCTCACCCCATGTCCTACTCATGAGCGGAGAAAAAGACAGTGAACTGAGTGGATTTATCAAATTTCTCTGAAAGGGGAACTGGCTGTTTAAGCAAAAGTATTTTTTGGGTGGAGGATACAGAAAGGCCTCCATTGGGTGGAGGATACAGAAAGGCCTCCATTGGGTGGAGGATACAGAAAGGCCTCCATTGGGTGGAGGATACAGAAAGGCCTTCATTGGGTGGAGGATACAGAAAGGCCTCCATTGGGTGGAGGATACAGAAAGGCCTCCATTGGGTGGAGGATACAGAAAGGCCTTCATTGGGTGGAGGATACAGAAAGGCCTTCATTGGGTGGAGGATACAGAAAGGCCTTCATTGGGTGGAGGATACAGAAAGGCCTCCATTGGGTGGAGGATACAGAAAGGCCTTCATTGGGTGGAGGATACAGAAAGGCCTCCATTGGGTGGAGGATACAGAAAGGCCTTCATTGGGTGGAGGATACAGAAAGGCCTTCATTGGGTGGAGGATACAGAAAGGCCTTCATTGGGTGGAGGATACAGAAAGGCCTTCATTGGGTGGAGGATACAGAAAGGCCTTCATTGGGTGGAGGATACAGAAAGGCCTGCATTGGGTGGAGGATACAGAAAGGCCTTCATTGGGTGGAGGATACAGAAAGGCCTTCATTGGGTGGAGGATACAGAAAGGCCTTCATTGGGTGGAGGATACAGAAAGGCCTCCATTGGGTGGAGGATACAGAAAGGCCTCCATTGGGTGGAGGATACAGAAAGGCCTCCATTGGGTGGAGGATACAGAAAGGTCTTCATTGAGCTAGCCATTCAGAACCACGCTAACAAATGCTAGTTATCGACTTATGGTGTCTGAATAAATCCCACACCTTGAAAGTACAATGAATTAACTCTGAATGAGGTGAAAATGCTTGAAGGCAATGAGGCATGTTCAGGCTGAGGACCTCTCCTCTCAACTACCTGTTCTGTTCATCAGTATACCTTGCACAAAATGATAAGATTCAAAACCAATCTAAGCCAATTAAAATCAGAGGCTTTTCAAACTTATGTGAACTCATAATGTGACTCAGTAGTGCATCTGCCATCTTGGAGGAGATGGACTACCTGTGCAACTGAATGGGCCGCAGGTACCGCCTCATGCTACCAGTAGTGACAAGGACACTAGCAAAATCCAAAACTAGAGAAGAATCAGTCAGGATTGATAAGGAGAGGGCAATTGTCTGTGGCCACCACCTTCAAAACCATTCCCTTTTGGGGGGTGGTCTTGCTGTTGCCTCTTCGGTGCACCAGTTGTCACATTCATGTTTACCAAAACAGGTGACAATGATTCAATCACTTATGCTTCCCAACTGGACAGATTGACATCCCTGAAGTTTAATTGATTTGATGTTGTACTGTGATGATTGTGTTCGCTTAGTGTGTGTGTGTGTGTGTGTGTGTGTGTGTGTGTGTGTGTGTGTGTGTGTGATGCCATCGTGGCAACATATATCCAGACAAATCACTAAATTATTCACGGCGTCTCACCTTGTCTCGTTAAGCAAACACTATTACAGTCCAAATTGATTTGAAGACTGATAAAAGGGATTGTTCCCAACAATAATTACAGGCTTTATTTCCATTCTGCGCTTGGAACCCGCCTGTCTTCCACGTCTGGCCTCAGCAACAGAGCCCAAGGCTCAACTAAATAATGGAGAGATTGAGGAAGTGGAGGGAGAATGGAGAGAGAGAAGACTTGGAACTGAGGCCGGGACCCAGAGGAAATCTGGAGAGTCGATTGTAGAGTCAGGCAGGCTACAGGTGCAGTAGGAAAGCAAGGCCTGTCCCCCGGCCTGCCTGTCCCCCCGCCGTCCGGCCTGTCCCCCCACCAAGCTGCCTGCCAGCCTGTCCCCCCACCTGTCTGCCTGCCCGTCCCCCCACCAAGCTGCCTGTCCCCCCACCTACCTGCCCGCCTGTCCCCCCACCTGTCTGGCTGCCCCCCGTCTGCCTGCCTGTCCCCCCACCAAGCTGCCTGTCCCCCGTCCTGCCTGTCCCCCCACCTACCTGCCTGCCACCCCACCAGCCAGCCTGCCTGCCTGTCCTGCCACCAGCACAGAACTCCAGTATGTGTGGAAAACTACAGGTGTAGCCAGCAATAGGAACAGGCTTCAAAGAAACAGTCAATAAGCAACAGACTTACCTACTCTGACTCTCTGCTTTCTCAATCACATTTTCCTTCGGTCTCATTTCAAGTCTTTTTCCTGGTTCCCTTGTCCATATCTCCCTCCACCTTCCTCAATCACCCCTTCTCCCTTCTTGTTATGTTTTTTGTGAAACTCACTGTCTTTTCCTCCTGGTGTCTTTCTTTTTCACTGTGTTCTGGCCCTGAATAAGAGAGACAGTGTCTACATTAGCCAGCACACACAAACAGCCCAGTATGGTCCACATAAAGCTACAGTGTGTGTGTGTATGTGCGTGTGTGTGTGTGTGTGTGTGTGTGTGTGTGTGTGTGTGTGTGTGTGTGTGTGAACTCTGGGTGACTCTGCTTTAGCTGAGCCCCAGTCCCCTCCAACAAAACCGGCACTTACACACAAGTAGAATAGAAGCCAAGCCACATTTTGGCACATCACCCCCCTAAAACAAATCACACCACAGAGACTAATAAAAACCTGGATCCACAGCCCAGCTCAGCTCCACTGCATATGGGGTACAAGAAAGGAAAGTGGGGAAGGCTACAATCTCCTACAGATCATCCAAAAAGGAGCTTGAACAAAACGGACCACTGACGCAAATGTACCATCTCTACTGTACTGTGTCCCTACTCCTGGCCAATCAGAAATGGAGTAGGACATTTGGAGACAAGAGCGCTTTCATTGGATGTTTTCCTTGACTTGCCAACAAATGAACACTGCAGAGAGCAGAGACGTGACTGTAACTCACTAGAACAAGCAACAAAAGCAATTCAGACCAACATTAATGTCTCAATCAGGCCTGACCCTAGATCTGTTTATACTTTGATCAACAGCCCTAATCTAGGACCTGGTTTGAAGATCCCCTGGGTGGCTGGCTGTCCTGAGAATAGCAGGTGGTAAATAAGGAAATAGCCCTTAGGATGAGTCGTCCCTTCAAAGAACCAACTGCCTAAACGAACTCAACACTATTTACAAGTCATTCATAACGACTCAGTTATTACAAACTCTTATGCAGAAGTGACTCTTATCTGTAGACAGGGGAAGCCCACTCTACACAACAGAAGTTGCTCAGTTAATCCACAAGCGGAGCAGATTACCAGCCACCTTCGTTACAAAGGGCTAACTGGAGTTGAGCTGGCACTGTAGCCACTGACTGTGGTCCAAACCGATCCAGTGTGTAGAGCAGAGCAACAATAGACCTGAACTGGCCCAAGCCTGAGGCCAGCCATGTGCTGAGCATGTGTGTATTAGCCAACGCCTGCACTGTTTACAGAGTTAGGAAGGAGAAGAGGGAGATGGATGGATCAAGAGACAAAAAGAGAGAGGAAGAAAGATAGGAAGATTAAAATAACTGCTATATGAGGGCAGACATCCCTGTATGTTAGTTAAAACTGGCTGGCTGTAAAGTTGTTCAGCAATCAACAACAGGGCACAGATAAGGAGGGTAGGAAAAAAACACCCGTCCTCAACTGTCCACTTCAGGAAAATCAGTGTTATGACGTGCACGCATGCAGGACATAAAAAAACGACTTGATCACCTAAGTGAGGCTTGAGGCTAAAGACATAACTGCTTCACAACAACACATCCTTTATCTTTAAGACACATTCAATGATTTCTGATCACTGGTTGGAAAAGTGGTGCTATTGAGCCAAAACCGGTCCCTAATAATTTTGGTTCTATATCATCAAAACCACTCGCTTTCATACTTGGACTAACTGAGGTATGATAGCGATTCTACTTACAGATTATATGTTCATATAAGCAACTTATTACACATCCAAACCAAAATGGGAGGTATATATTTTTTTACATTTTTAAGTCCTGGAATGCTTTGGAAAAAATGACGTGTACAGCCTACATATCATTCACCATATCATGTGCCACTTCAGTTATGACATGTTGGTGTGGGTTTGGTAGCAGCAAGTGACAAGCAACAGTGTAACATGTGTGCTTTCTTGTCCGCCTGCACAAAGGTAGGAGGAAGTGGTGAGTGTGTGTGTGTGTGTGTGTGTGTGTGTGTGTGTGTGTGTGTGTGTGTGTGTGTATGTGTGTGCACCAGTGCGTGTGTACACAGGAGGCTACTCAGACCTCATTACAGTAATAGGTCAATCAATAAGCCCCACCCCACCCCCTAACACCGCCCTGATGGTCACTCTGCTTCCATGGCAACAGAAGAGAGGCCCCCTTCAGAAAGCATCAGGAGATAGGAACCGTGAAACACACAGACAGGTTTCATATAGCAGCAAAAGAATCCTGCAATTTCAATTACTGTGTCCACTGCAATGAAGGCACATCTTTGCGGGGTTTGATACATTTTATTCACTTTTCCAAAAGGAAACAGAAATTTGAAAATTACACCTTTTGGGAACATTTTTAAATCTAAGCTGCACTACAATTTTTGAATATCCTCCAATGCAGAGCAGACAGGGAACGGGGGGATTAAACAGAGTGATCATATTTTAAACCTGTAGCTTAGCCTAGTGTATCAACGATCCAACAGTTCTGAGAATGTGGTTTATTTAAAGAGCAGTGAGGTACACTGTCTTTGCTGACAGGATTAACAGAGCATCCTATCTCTTACAACGCTGCATCAAGTGTTGAACTTTGACGAAAAGGACAAATACTAAAGGTTGATCTGCTACCACTGAATGAGATGTGACATAGGAGTATCCATGGTGAATGTAGAGATAATTGAAGGGGCAGTGTGCCTTTCCACTGACCAGTTTTCAGCTCCTGTTCACTCTCCGTGACAACCCTAACACATATTCACCAAAAGCACATGGTTTATTTCGCTTGTAATCTGACAAGAGAGATGAGGAAATCAATGCTAGATATATCTAAATCTAATGTCCCTGATCTGTCAGTAAGATGAGATCTCTCCTGAATGTACGTTCTCTCTATATTCATTTAACAGTGGCAAGCTTCAGCTGCTAAACCACACGTGCAGTCGCTTGCAAAAGTATTCACCGCCTTGGCTTTTCACCTATTTTGTTGCATTACAGCATTTCGTTTTTTTTATATCTGAATTGTATGTGATGGATCAGAACACAACAGTCTAAGTTGGAGAAAAGAAATTTGAAAATATATATACATAAAACTATTGTTTAGAAA
Organism: Esox niger; assembly: GCA_016801105.1. Taxonomy (NCBI): domain Eukaryota; kingdom Metazoa; phylum Chordata; class Actinopteri; order Esociformes; family Esocidae; genus Esox; species Esox niger. The sequence goes on along the minus strand of JACXGJ010009542.1, from coordinate 5,455 downwards.
ATGAAAATTGGCATGTGCATATGTATTGTTATGAAGCCCACTACCTTCAGAAGTCACATAATTAGTGAAATGATGTCCACCTGTGTGAAATCTAACTGTCATGATCTGTCAGTACATATACACAACTTTTTTGAAAAGCCACAGAGGCTGCAACACATAAGCAAGAGGCACCACTAACCAAACACTGCCATGAAGACCAAGGATCTCTCCAAACAAGTAAGGGACAATGTTGTTGAGAAGTACAAGTCAGGGTTAGGTTATAAAAAAATATCCAAATCTTTGATGATCCCCAGGAGCACCATCAAATCTATCATAACCAAATGGAAAGAACATGGCACAACAGCAAACCTCCCAAGAGACGGCCAAGCACCAAAACCCACGGACCGGGCAAGGAGGGCATTGATCAGAGAGGCAGCACAGAGACCAAAGGTAACCCTGGAGGAGCTGCAGAGTACAACAGCAGAGACTGGAGTATCTGTATATAGGACGACAATAAGCCGTATGCTCCATAGAGTTGGGCTTTATGGCAGAGTGGCCAGAAGAAAGCCATTACTTTCATCAAAAAACTAAATGGCACGTTTTGAGTTTGCAAAAGGGCATGTGGGAGACTCCCAAAATGTATGGAGGAAGGTGCTATGGTCTGATCAGACTAAAATTGAACTTTTCGGCCATCAAAGAAAACACTATGTCTGGCGCAAACCCAACACATCACATCGCCCAAAGAACACCATTTTTCAGCAGCCAGGACTGGGAAACTGGTCAGAGTTGAGGGAAAGCTGGATGGTGCTAAATACAGGGATATTTTTGAGCAAAACCTGTACCACGCTGTGCGTGATTTGAGGCTAGGACGGAGGTTCACCTTCCAGCAAGACAATGACCACAAACACACTGCTAAAGCAACACTTGAGTGGTTTAAGGGGAAACATGTAAATGTGTTGGAATGGCCTAGTCAAAGCCCAGAACTCGATCCAATAGAAATTCTGGTCAGACTTAAAGATTGCTGTTCACAAGCACAAACCATCCAACTCGAAGGAGCTGGAGCAGTTTTGCAAGGAGGAATGGGCAAAAATCCCAGTGGTAAGATGTGGCAAGCTCATAGAGACTTATCCAAAGCGACTTGGAGCTGTGATTGTTGCAAAAGGTGGCTCTACAAAGTATTGACTTTATGGGGGTGATTAGTTATGCATGTTGACGTTTTCTGTTATTTTGTCCTATTTGTTGTTGGGCATGTTCTGTAAATTTAATGATGCAAATCCTCAAACAATCCATGTTAATTCCAGGTTGTGAGGCAACAAAACACGAAAAATGCCAAGGGTGGTGAATACTTTTGCAAGGCACTGTATATTGTGTGGATGCGTTTGCTGGGGATTGGAGTTCGTTCAATCCAACTTTTTTATGTATATGCAGGTTTGCTGGCAAAAACAGCAGGGAGATACAGTGCCATCCATACAGATTTGACAGTTCTGCTACCTAGGTTCTGTACTTTGGATTTAAAATGAACCAAGGGCGAATTGGGTAAAGCACAGACTGTCCGCTTTATTCTGTATCTTCATCGGATGAACCAGTTAAAAAGAACAGAATGTTTGTGTATTGCCCCCCAATTTATGGGTACCAAATGTGTTTTGACAATTGGTTTCACAGCTGTCCTTTATGAGGTGTTTGTTTGCGTCATTACTGCATAAACAAGAGAGTTGTCATGGTCCAGTCTGAATGGTATGCTAAGCATTTGTAACACAAGTACCAAAAAAGTGGCAATGCAAGTCAAGCTGGGAATCATGAAATGTGGTCGAAACAGAAACAGACAAAACATTAGACATGTCAAAATACACTGTTTGGTACTTAAAAAATAAGAAAGCACTACATAGCTCTGCAATGGCAAATTACCTGCTAGACCAAGGAAAATCACTTCAGCAGATGGCCAAAGAACTGTCCGACAGATCAGGTTGAGTGACTGTGTAGGAGATAGGTGCAGATGTACCCACCTCTACCAATCGCAGAAGAATTCAACAGCCAAACTACGGCTGGACTGCAAGGAGCCTACCCTGAACAAATTCTCTTTTGCCACTGTCCGTTTCAACAGCAAATTGACAATCCGTGAATTATATTGATACAGTTAAACTGACCAACGTTTCATACTAAGTTTACCTCCACCATAAATAGCGTACAGCGTTTGCCTCTGTCCGTTTTAACAGTGTATTCACCAGTAATAGGCTTTACCAGTATCTACAAACTTACTGGAATAATCAAGAATTGTCACAATACTAAATAACCGTAAACTAAATGAATAAACTAAAAGTAATTAATAAATGTTGTTGCTCTCAATGTATTTGAACGTAGGTCTTTCACATGTCTTTAACCACTACACCACAGAATTACACGTTTCAGCAGACGTTAGTCACCACTGAGCATTTTGATAAACTGACTGACGTTTCCTATTAAAATGTACCTTCATCATAGCTTCTATGAACTTTATGACTTTTGCCACTGGCTGTTTTAACAGCTTATTAGCCAGTAATAGGCTTACTAGTATATTCCAAGGAATATTCATAAGACTGGAGCAATTGCTAGCAAGACTGAAGATGAACTTGACCATGCCAGAAGATGTCGCAATATAACCTTATACAGTTTTAGTTAAGGCTAACTATAACGTAACTACTGCATGTTGTAGCCAACACGTGTCTATACTCACCCAAAACGCATGCACGGATGCGTACTTGAAAATCCACCAGAAACAGGCACAATATAAGTGTAAATTGTTTTATTTCAGACTTACCATAATGTATAATGTATAATTGGTATGTGTAAATGCGATTCTGATTCTAAATAAGACAGAGAACACCATGTATTAGTTTACACATTTGTTGTAGATATGCACACATGCTCCAAAATTAACACCCACCAAGCGCCAAATGCAGCTAGGTTTTAGATTTGGCGGGTAAATCTCAGAAGACTATCCACCACACTGGCAGATAAATGTTTGTACCCAATGTGTCCCTTTTACTGTAATCAGAGCGGTGGAGAGCTGCACTGCTAAGAGCTACAATGTCTGGCACCGACGTTCGGAGTATCAAGCTAGCAAATTAGTTCAGAGAAAAGTAACTGTCTGCACTCGCTCGTTTGTGTTGAACTGTCAGCAAGTGTATGCCACATTGATGTAAACATTATAGCCATCGTCTGAGCCAGGCGTGAAAATCTGATATCACGTTTGGAGGAGACAATTACATAGAGTTTTCTCAAGAGCAATTTTTGAGGGGGACACCAAAAATAGTGCTGTAATAGTGTTTTAGTTTGTAGCATCGTTTTGCTTGCTTCTGTTGCTCTGCAAATTCATCTATTGTGTGTGAACCCTAACAACATAAAACAAACTGACTGGATTAATCCCACGTTAGCTATGTGCATTGAGTGCCTTTCAGAAGGTAGACATGAACCTTGCCAGCTAAGGAACACAACATACACAGCACTGCAAGCTTCTCTCATTGACTCAAATTCAAACAGCTGCAAAAGCTGGTTGATGTTACTGTAGCTTGCTAGCAAACATCCATTAACGGCTAGATAACATAACGAGTTGCCTGTAATTCAATGTAGAGAAAATGGAAATGGGTGACGGTCCGAAATGTTTTTTATTGTATTGAGTAGGAGAAGAAAATAAATGTCTAACATTTCCTTTGTTTGAATTACTTACTGAGAGGCAACCACCAACAACAGACTGTCAGATTCCCACACATTAGCCACGATGGCAGGCTGAGGGCTGGGAGTAGTGGATCAAACCACCGGGAGTCAAAGGACCTTAAACCTGCTATCAACCATCTATATTCAGCACACGTGCTTTCATTGCAGCTTATTACTATTATTGAGAGGACATAGTTATGTTTACATTTATATACTGGGGGGGGGAATCATAGTTTTCCCCAGGATGGGGGGGTCATGTCCCCCCTCGGGATTTCCGCCTATGGTCTGAGTGACAACTCAAGGTAAGAAGATAACTGTCACAACTGGATAACTACAATTGATTAGTGTCTTGCAGGCAACATTAGAGATTCAGCAGCAATAATAATACCTCAGTTTTCACATTACGTCTTCAGAATAAATGTCTGTGATGTGTAGTGTGTATTGTGTACATTTTCAAAGGAAAAACTACATGGGGTAAAACATAAATTAAACAAATTACTATTTGTTTAATTAAAAAAATATTGTAAGGTGGAGCACATTGAGAATGATTAGAGTTTAAATTAGTTAATGTAGAGAAAAAGTGATTTTTTTATGAGATTGTTGTTTAATTTGCTTTTGTTTATTACATTTGGACAAGGATTATGTTAAAGAGAATGGTAAATTGAAGGGGAGTACTTTTAGATTTTTAGAGAAGGATGTCAAGAAAGTACTGTCAAAAAAAGTTAAGAAAGTTGACAGGGAAGAGGGACTGGTATAAAGGAATGACATTATTGCAATACATAAAAAACATGTTTTGTAGCATCATATTAAAAAGAGTGTTTTGTGAGAATTGGAGGTTTGGCGAAAAAGGAGTTTCAAGAGGCTGGCTACAGCTGAGACTGGTGATGAGTTGTTCTGTGTGTGGCCAGTATGCTAAAGATAAAGGTTGAAACAACTATTTTGTCATTGGAAATAAAAAGTTTGTATTCCACAAAATACCATATCTCATTATATAATGAAATTAATGAATACATGACACAAGAAGGAAATCTATTGCCTCTTTCAGGGTGGTTGCGGTTGGTTGGCCATGTGGGTGAGATTTGACTTCCTGCTTGGTGGGCCCTGCCAGAGGTCTTCCCGTGCCACAGCGTCACGGGACCCCCGTCTCAGCCCCTAGGTTTTACACTGCTAAATTATTGTGCCCGGGGGAGTAGGAACAGTTCTTTTCCATTTTAAATCCAACAAAAGACTGGAAAAGTTGTGTAATGCAAAAAACACCCTGGTTGAACAACTCACAACTAATTAGGTTAATTGGCAACAGGTCAATAACAGGACTGGGTATTAAAAGAGCATCCCAGAGAGGATGGGTCTGTCAGAAGTAACCATGGGGAAAGACTGCAGGCAAAAAGTGCAGCAATGTAAAAATAAAATTGCAAAGAGTTTGGGGATCTCATCATTTATAGTACACAAAGGTACAATAAAAAATATTCCCCCAACTTTTGGAAATGTGTTCAAAATCAAATTCAAAGTAGGCAAATACATTCAAGATAAAAATAACATTTCTCAGTTTCAACATTTCATTTAGTTTTTGTACTATTTTCTACTGAATATAGGGTTTAAATGATTTGCACATCTTTACATTCTGTTTTTATTTCCATTTTACATAGTGTCCCAACTTTTTTGGAAACAGAGTTGTAAAGCCTATTTCGTACACACACACACACACACACACACACACACACACACACACACACACACACACACACACACACACACACACACACACACACACACACACACACACACA
>JACXGJ010009541.1:0-24043 GCA_016801105.1 Esox niger | reverse complement strand
TCTTGAACTGCAGTTTGTCGGTGAAAAAAGTTCTGTTGACTCTGTAAATTAGCTGCCAACCTCTGAGCAGTAGCCGCCCGTTCTTGTGTTGACTGCTTGCTAGCATAGTTTGCATGCTTCGTGGCAAAGTGACGGCTGATATTGTACTCTTTGAAAACCGCAACAGCTTCTTGGCATATCAGACATACAGCCGTTGATCTGACTTCAGTGACGAAGTATTTTGTTGTCCACTCCTTATTAAACACTCGGCATTCGCTGTCCACTTTCCTTCTCTCTGGTCCGCTCATTTTCACAGAAGGGCTTAATGGTGACGTGAAACGAAGTGAAAATTAAAGTGAAATAAAGAGAAATACGCGCCACTCCAACAACGGTCAATGTGTTTTGAGTGCGCCATCTATTGGGGAAACGTGGGCATTGCAGGGAAAGGGGGAAAAAAGTAGGTTTTTACTATAATTTGGACAAGTTCGGCGGGCCGGATTAAAAAGCCTAACGGGCCGTATGTGGCCCGCGGGCCGTAGTTTGCCCATGTCTGGAATAGTACATTCACTGCGGCGTATGGAATAGTTTTTATGTATTGTGATGCATTGAGGTACATTGTGGCATGCTTTTGACACAAATTTCACGGTGTGCGGGTTTAAGAGAGGAAATGTATATCCATTGGTAAACCAGACTGGGGAATATCAACAGCTCCAGTCCGTTCACGTTGTAGGTTTGCTACATTAATAGGTAGACAGGCTGTCGTGCATGGAACAATGTTTGTGTGGAGGCATGTGAAATACTGCAGCAGTATGTTGACTTAACAACCTAGCCCGGATATATCTGGCTAATTATTTATATGTGAGCATTTTTTCATTTCAGATAAGAAAAAATTCAATAGTTATTAGCTAGCCAACCAGCCCAATTGCACTGGCTAGCTGAGCTAGCTACCTTTACGACAAGGAGGACACAGAAAAAGCAATATTGTGCCTTGTAACAGTTGGAACTGTTAAATAACTAGCTATTTAGGGTTCTACTGTCCGTCTGTTTAGGAGGTTCAGATGACCTAAACAGGTGGCTGGAATGGAGGAGAGCGGTGACAGACAGCAGTGGAAGTAATGTTCACATACCACATGTATCTCATCCTCACTGAGTTTATCTGTAACAGATGATACAAGGGGCCAAGATATTCTCTATTAGTTAAGCCTACAATTACTTGGACGGGTAGGAAGTGGAGGTGCCAGAATCATTGTGGATTGTGTCTAGTTTATCATAGGCAGCATAATATATGTAACATGAATGTTTTTGTTGTCCCAATTCTTCACCCTTTATCCAAAACAAACTACTTGTACACTTCCTTGCATTCATTTAGCAATACAATAGGAAGTCCCTCCTGTCAATGCTTAAACACACACATGTTTATACATTAGGAGGATGCAGGAACACACAGTGGAGAAGAAATGGCCAAGTTGGATGAGTGACCTCTCAACCACCTCTATGTTTAGCCCAGTAGTTAAAGTCAAAAGTGATATACAAGCAGCATGTTAGAGTTAACATCTATTATATTTATATTTATTCATATCCTTCCCCAATGACACAAGTTTCTTTATGGGGGTTGCTGATCTCCAGTATGGACTGAAATAACTGTAGTTATTTTAGGAGGGGAAAAACACCACTTCTTTATTTTATTATTTGCTCCATACCAGACATTGAGCATCTATTTGGTATTCAAACTCTCAGAAAACTCTCAGACATGAGTGGGGCAGCTAAATAACGCCATTGTTATCTGCAGACAACCCCAGCAAATTCTCCATCAGATACCTTCCTGTATATGAGATGCAGCTGGACAAGCTGCCCTCCATTAGCCAGGTGAAGATGCTCTCGTATCTGAAGAAGCGAGGGCTAGATTTGCAACAAAATGGCAAATACAAGTATGTGTTACACAGAGACACCTTTTTCAAATGGTCTGTATTATTACCTTCAGAGAGGGATTGTATGAATGCATACTTTGGTTTAGGATTATGAGTTTTCCTGATTGTTCACCATGTCAAAGTGTAGACTAGTTTTTATGGACAGCAAATGGACATCTGTTCCTGTGTTATGACAAGTCATTCAATGACACAAAATTACTACAAATTGTGGCAACCTGTTCATGTGACCAGTGAAACAGTATTAGTTTTACATTGACCCTCTGTTTTAGGTTTCCACTTGCATTGTACCCTTTTAAAATATTTATTTTCCTTTTATCATGTGACTTTGGCTTTTGAACTGACCCTACTCCCCCAGCACAATAATATAACATCGCAAAACCTTGGGGATAATACAGGGGAGTCCAGTGACACTGTGGCCCCCTTCCGCGGGAGGCCCCGGACAGGGCCCAACAGGCAGGAAATCAATCCACCCACATGGCCAAGCATCAACCAAAGGGACACCCACCAACCGCAACCACCTTGAATGAGGGCTGAGTATTGCCAGTAGAGTACAGCCCATTTGCAATGACTCTGCCCCTGAACAGCATTGGAGGGAGGGCATCCCATTGACGATGAGAGCCAACCTGGAAAGACACTAAGGGTAGACAGAATCAAGCCTTTCAGGTCACCTTCTGGCCCCTGGGCCAGACTACACCTAATCATAGACCAGGCTGAAGAGAGGAGTCTTCCTTAGACACTTGAAAGTTTGCACTGAGTTTGCATTTCTAACAATAATTGGAAAATCATTCCACAGTAGTGGAGCTCTATGGGAGAAGGCCCTGCCTCCGGCTGTTTAGAAATGTTAGGTACAATTGAAAGGCCTGCATCTTGCAATCTTAGGTTACGTGCAGGTATGTATGACTGGATCATTTCAGTAAGGTAAGTAGGAGCAAGTCCATGTATTGATTTATAGGTTAACAATAAAATCTTGAAATCAGCCCTAACCCTAAGATGGTGAGAAGCACATAGAAACATATCCTGATCCAAACATTTGGAGCAGTTGAATAAATTACATTATTGACAGCTTTCAACACTCAAACTGCTACTGCACAGCATAAAGCAAGCGTTAAAAGTACAATGACAAAATATTAAAAAAATTATAAAACTTTTGACATGATTGTTAATACAGTTTATTTCACAGATTAACAGTTAGCCTTTGTGAGTATTAACAGTAAAACGGTAAAGGTATGGTAGTAACATTTTTATATTTCTCATGTTGGTCATTTTTTAAGCTTGTTGAGGCACCTGTAAGTGTGATTTGTTTTCATTACGATTATTTTTGCATTGAGTACTCCCAAAAAGGAAGGTATTTATTGTAAGACAATATTAAAGTCACAATCCATTTTTCATTACCACCCTATTGCCCCCTTTGAATTTGTGCCAACAACACATATAAAAAGAGTTGGGACAGGGGCAACAAAAGACTGGAAAAGTTGTGTAATGATAAAAAGAATACCTGGCGGAACATCTCACAACTAATTCGTTTTTTTGGCAACAGGTCAGTGACATGACTGAGTATAAAAAGAGCATCCCAGAGAGGATGAGTCTTTCAGAAGTAAAGCTGGGGAGGGGTTCACCACTCTGAAAAGATTAAAAGATTTTGAGAATCCGGTGAAATCACTGTACTCAAGAGGCGAGGCCAAAAATCAATATTGGATGGCCGTGATCTTTGGGCCCTCAAGCGGCACTGTATTAAAACTAGACATGATCAATGCATGGACTCAGAAACACTTCAGAAAACCATTGTCTGTGAATACAGTACGTCGCTGCATCCACAAATGCAAGTTAAAACTCAACCTTACTAAGAAACCATATATAAACCATATCCAGTAATGCAAGCTGAGGTGAAGTGGAAAACTACAGTGGTCTGACAAATTGACATTTTAAAGTCATGGAGGGCGCACCCTCGGGGCTAAAGAGGAGAGGGACCATTCCAGCTTCTTACCAGCGCCCAGTTCAAAACCCAGCATCCATGATGGTATGGGGGTGCATTAGTGCACATGGCATGGGTAACTTACACATCTGTGAAGGCACCATTATTGTTGAAAAATATATACAAGTTTTGGTGCACATCCATTTGCTGCCATCTTTTTGGGAAAGGCCTTGCTTATTTCAGCCCCATTCTGCAGGTATTACAACAGCATGGCTCCATAGCAAAAAAGTCCCGGGGCTAAACTGGCCTGCCTGCAATCCAGTCCTGTCACCCATTAAAAACATTTGGTGCATTATGAAATGAAAAATACAACGAAGGTGACCCTGAGCTGTTGAGCAGCTGCAATTCTTTATCAAGCAGGAATCAGAAAACATTTCACATTAAAAACTACAGCAATTGGTCTCCTCAGTTCATATTTAATTGTAATTATAGGTATAAATAATTTGCACATCATTGCATTCTGTTTCTATTTGCATTATACAGAGCGTCCCAACACAGTGTGGCATTTACACCACTGACATTTATACACACTGTACACAACCTTCTGATGTAAGGGAGTTCATAATTCATAAAGAGGGTAAAACAATAATATGGAAGAGTAAAAACTAGCAATTTAGGTCACTGGTTAGTTACGAAACAACCTTCACCTGGTTTAAGTCTTAATCGGTAACTTCCCAATACTGATTACAAATCAGTATCTCTGATAAATATATTTGTCCGAAATATTCAGAAATGTGTGAAATGTGTGGCACAACTAACTATGTCAGCAGACTAACGAGAAACACTACAAGGTCATACCTGAGCCCTCACAGGGATGTATTACCTGGCACTGGATGCAGATCCAGCAGCAGACGTCTCCAGGCTGCATGCTCTTCACCTCGTTCTTCCTGCAGGGGTCGCTGCACTGCGAGGTGGGAGGGACCCCGCCTGGACCCCTCCATGGAACCTGGCCAGTGTTCAGGGTCAGACCCTGGGCCCAATAGCCCACCTCGGGAGCAAAGCAGAGCAGAGGCGGAGACGAGGGAGAATATATATGTTATAGTAGCACTGCAAAAATGGCTGATTCCGCAAGTGTATATTTTCAGGCAGCTTTTGAGACTTATTGTCAGTTATGACAGACATTTGTAAGAACTTTGGTTAAACGTTATACCGTTTGCAGAGCAAATGTTAACTTATTAATAAAAAAACGTGCTTCAATTAATAATATTTTTTATTTAACATTAAATAGTTCGGTGAACTACTCACCAAATGAAATGCATTATCAATAATTAAAAACCTTTTGATTTAGTTGCATTTTCCAATGTTATCATCATTTAGTTACTGCAAAGAGTCTTATTGATATAGTCTATTTGTCAAAAGAATTAACTACATTTCCTTTTGCAAAACGCAACATGGTGCTGTCTCTTGTGAATACTGTTTTACAAAAACTCTTGTGAATGAGAATGACACACACACACACACCTGAATGGAGAACAGCTTACCTTTCTATACACATATTCATCTTCCTCTTTGTGGTAATGGAAGATGTTGTAACGGCCGAGACTGTCTCCATAGCCGTCAAACCGCACCATATTCTCTGTGTCTGCAGGTCTGAAGGGAGCTGAGTAGCATGAGAAGAGAATATTCAGACATATTTGCCTTAGCCAATGTTGAGTTTTGGAAAATGCTCAAAATCACAACTCAACCCAGACTGCTCTCCTCTGTGTCACAGGTTTTCTGCACTGCCCAAGAAGATTCCTTCACACAGTAAACAATTGGATCCTCCACACCCACTTCTCCAGACTCGGCCTCTCAAGCTTTGCACAACCCTGGACGGCATTCTGTCTTGCAGGTCTCTTCTCCCAGATGGCATGGTGAGTATCTGTGTCTGCTCCACATGCTCTTGCTATTTGTGTCCCCGATACTCTCCAACAGAGTTATCTCCACAATTGTCTCCGTCCCAACAAAAGATACCTTACTGATTCTGGTCAACACCACTATTCGCAAATCAGCATTACAACTCCGAATCCAAGCACCTGCCATCTCCTGCCTGGACTAGTTTGACCGGGCTCCAAGCATGTTCCATCAAATTGCTGTAACTTATCCAGAACATCACAGCCAGCCTGCCTCGACAAGTTCTCCCATGTCGTCCCTGCTCCCAGGCACACAAAGTTAGCATCCACTGGGCTGTAGTCCTTTCCTGATGAGCGACAAGGGAACTGCCTCTCCCTACTGTAAGGCTATACTCGAACACTACGTTCCAAACACTCTGTCCTCTACGGGACGACAGCTCCTTCATTGCATCCAGTTGCTTTTTAATGAATGAATTGAATTCAAAAGCCCATTCATTAGGCATTTTAACTCTAAGCATCATACTCAGTCCCTATTGGTTAATGGTTCAACATGCGTTAATTAATGTGTTTTCACTGCAGAGTAAATCATCAACAAACCCTTTTCAGCTCCACAAGGACACAACTGAAATTAACGTTACTTTAAAATTGCCCCAGTTTACCAATACCAGCGATTAAATAAAATAAAAATGTTTGTGTAATACAGTTACTATGTAATTATGAGCTGTGATTAAATTCTGTGATTTTTACTGTACATATATTTCTGTGAGTGGTAAATATACTGTTTATCAGAGCCTGTGTAATGAATTAACTTATGGCTGTTAATACCTTATAAACTCACTGAAATAACACACCATGGGATATGCTATGTCACTCACCATCAAATTTGGCCTTGAGGATGAAGTCTCTGTAGAATCTCTTCCCAGTGCCTGGCTTCATGGCATCACATATCTTGGTGGCGTTTGACGGGCACACTGCCTGCCGCATGTTATGCAGCGCGTGAGCCATGGCATACACGGCGTTCACTACAAACATGATTTTTGACTCCTGCTCAAACTTGCCGTCGCGCAGACTGTGGTCACCACAACCAAGCTCTGTGAGACTGCAGCTGAAGCGGTGCTCCCAGAACTCTCTGAACCAGGGGTTTCGTTTGTTAGTGTGGGGGTTCAACTTGGTGAAGTAGTCAGCAAACTCCCGGATTGGGTAAGAGGCCAGCTCAATGGTGAACGCCCCCTCGGCCGCCGTCTCGCTTCCCCTCACCACACTCTCCTGCAAACCATTAAAATGTTCTCACTAACTGGAATGAAAACTCACATAGCTAATTATCCTGTGTTCAATTTTAAATAATGAGAGTTGATTCTTAAACAGGAACTGTCCCTGTAACCGTGAAAGACTCTTTTCTGATCCTCAAACTGTTAGGTCTTGAGGAATCATCTTTCGGTGAATCAACTCCCAGCCCGTACCTGTGCCCCCCAGCCGTCGCTGGCAACCCAGGTGAAGGTAACGTTCATGCGAGTGGCAGCCACCAGCAACTCCCTGGCATCCTCACTGCGTGTAAACAGGATGACCACCTTGGCATTGGACTTCAGCAGCAATGAGCGGATCACCTGGTCAAAGCTGTACCGGTTCATTGAGCGGCTTACCTGTTTGCCCATTAATAGATTTTGCATTAGGTTAGAATCATCCCCAGATATACACCATATGAATAATTTAGTGGTGGAAGGGGCCACAACAACAGCAGTAACAACAACAGATAAACACGGACAGGCTACTTGGAAAAAACCCTGATATCATTCATTCTGTTAATACGTATGTCTTCAGAATATGCCAGTGTCAGGAATTCATGTTTTCATTAAACATGGCCAGGAACCTCAGTGTTTTATCAGATTTAGAAGTTCCTGTTAATAAGTCTGCAGAACTTTAGAAAAAGAGAACATTCTGATGACTACGTCAAAATCTAAGATTTGAGATATTGCCTCGTCTAATGTAATTAATGGAAAGAAGAAAGAAATACTGTGCAAAAAAAGCAGTTACTCCTCCCGGGGATCAACAAATCCGTTTCATCATTTTTGAACTGTTGAACGTGTTGTTTCCTAATGAAACAACGAATGATATGTAACCAGCGCTGGCTGACCTTGGCAGAGGTGGCGATGCAGATCTGGCGGGCTCGCGCTTCTTGCTGAAAGGCGTCAATGCCGGTCTCACCGTAGTCACCCTCGGAGGCCACAGTGGACACGTAGGTCCAGTTGAAGTACTGCAGAATCTCAGCGATGGCCTTGGCCTGGTAGAAGTCAGGTGGCACTGTGCGAGCAAAGTAGTCATAGCGAGATTTGTCACTGAGCTTGGCGCTGGTGGAGGCATAGCTGATCTGAGGGATCTGGAAGAGACGAAGGAGGTTGGCCACCTGGGGAAGGAAAGTGTGGGAGACATTTTGTACGGTTACAAACACTGGATTCTGCAATCGCCTCTTCATCTTAATTGGCATTTGAGTCTAATAATAACTAAAAGAGTATCCCCATTATAGGCGCGGGGTGAGGCAGAGGAGGTTGTCCATTTGTGAAGAAACAGAGGGAGGGTCTGGAGCTGGGTCCAGTACAAAACGAATTCCTCCTACCAGAGAGATCCCCCTCAGAAGTATGCCTCCACATCTCAGAATACAAAATGTGTGGGATTGGGATGAATGTTTTCCTGCGCTCTCCCTTCTGAATTATCTGAAGTTGTACACTAAAGAGATGTTGATTGGGCTAAGGCCAGAAACACTGATTCTGCCCCTGATTAGCGGTAATGTGTAAACACCATGTTTCACTGAAGGGAACCTGGATACGTTTGAGTAAACAGGCTACACACACTTTGTGAATTATTTGAACATATAATTTTCTCTTCCATGCCCCAAACCCCCCCCAATTACTCTAGACTAACCTAATTTCTGATAAAAATGCATTTATTCAACAATTTGCAACATATTGTAAAATATTATAGTCAAAGGTATACTTTTCAGCAATTCACATTCAAAGACGTCCTGGATGCCTTGCGAGCTATAGACACAAATATCCACAGGGGCTGGAACCAGGTTTGCTTAAGTGTGCAGCTTTGCTTATCTCAGGCTCTATAACCCATATTTTATATCTAACATTGGTCTCAAGAGATATTCCTACACCGTGGAAAGCTGCTTATGTGCTTCCTTTCCATAGGGGTGGGTCCGGCCCCAATCCATAATGTTGACAACTATGGACAAATATCCCTCGTTTTGATCTATGGTTGTGCGCTTGCTAGTGAAAATGTTTCTGTTTGTGTGCATGCAATTAAATGTATTTTGCAAGATATTATGTAAATAGGGCACCCTTGTAAAAGAAAACGTGTTTTCGATAAATATGAACAAAATAAAGCCAGTGTGTAACCATGGCTATGACTGTTTTGAATGGAGCCTTTGTCAATTATTCCGAGAGATGTACCACATACATGTGCAGAATGCCCTAAATCCATACAAAACGGATGCCCGCTTCACATTACTCACAAACAACAAAATGTGAAAAGTAACAAAAAACATGTCCTTATATCATGAAGAGGTCCACAAACTTTCAAAACATTTCATATGCTGAACAGTAATTATAACCTCATCTGAAATATACACTGATTATAATCTCCATATTTATCATGTTGAATACTCCAACCGTGACTAAGCGGTCGCAGCCTCTGTATGGTTGTAGGTGAATAAATAAATTGCGTTACATTAGACGATCTCGGCCGACATGCAACCAAGCTGCTGCAGTACACCATAATGTCTGTTTCCAGAGCTCATTGATCAGGGAGGGACAACAGCTCTGCTATTCCAGTCCAAAAGTGTCTGTCAGCATTCTAAATGGAACAGTACACCTTCTGTCTCTGTTCAACACGCCTGTCTTATTAAGGAAACACTGTGTCATTTGGGACCTGGCCTATCTATAAAATCTCTATAACTCAGACAACCCTGTTGCAAAAAACACCCTCTATTGTTCGAAAGTGCCTCCTGAATCTCTGCAGCTCAATCCCAAATTGATTTTATCTTAATGTATCTTCTTCATTCGTAGTCCCACATGCAGCATATCTTAACCGCTGAGGATTTTCTTTAGGTTTCCGCTGTCTATCAGGCGTCTACAGGAGGGTTTGACAGGCACTGGAGCTAGAAAGCATCCAATGCCCCTTCCACATGTCACACAATCTGACACTATGGCCGAGCCTGTCTCCAATGTCAGCTTTCCAGATTACCTGGAGTCACACATCCCAATACCGATGGATGAAGTGGATAGCAACCATTGGCTCCTGGTTTCATTCTGTGATTACAAACCCGACACTGAGAACTCCGGACATTTATTTTGCCATTTACCCAGAACTCACTAAAGCCCCATACAGTCAGACTGAGTGTTTGTGTCTGTACATTTGTGTTTAGGAATCTAGAATTGATATTTTGGCACTGTAAGTTTATTATGCCCTACATTAATTCAGACAATTATTGACATACCCTGTGGGAGCTAAAGAACGTTAATGTTGCTGAGAAGCCGATAATCACAGAATGCAATAGAACAACTGAATAGCACCACTGTGTAATTCAATAAGGCGGTTTTATTATTATTACCATCAGGGCACCATCCCCTTCATTTTTTCCGGCCCGTAAATGGTAAGTTTACCAGACAGTAATCCATATTTAAATACCATACTTTCCTGTTTGTTCATTGGCCGAATAGCATGACAAAGTGCTTTATACATTAGCATGTGTTGTGAGTTGCCCCATGCTGTCCTGCAACTGTATGTTCTTCAAAGCACGGCTCTATGACTGCACAACACTGAGTGAACTGATGACTTATTCAGTGCTTACATGTAGGCCACACGTAGCTCGGTTACATCATGTGATATGATGGTCATCGTTGAGGATGAGCTAATGAGAAGAGCATACCCCTGTAAACAAATATTCTGCTTGGGTCTAAAATAGAAAAATCAGACTTACTTACAGTCAATAAAAAATGACAGTGTTTCTTAATGAACGGTCAACACTCCTATAGTCCTGTTGATGGCATGCGGTAGCTTACAGCCGAGGCTCCAAACATGTAGGGTATTTCATCTCAAGGACACTGTTGCAATAATAAACATCAGGACATAGGACATGCTTGAGATAACAGAGAGTCCAGTAAGTATACTGAGGGCAACTCTAACAACATACATCATGGAGTGACTACCCCTGGAGCCCTTCTCTACCAACTGACCATAGAGTTGGACTGAGATAACCCTCACCACATAAAACTACATACGGCTGTCCATTGGTGTCACAGTTGTAACGGCAAATATGCTGTGGGGCAAGGGCTCTTTTTTTGACACAACGGAGGTGACTGACTAGACCTTGATCTCAGTTATGCCAAACCCAGTCTGACCGTTCTGTCCTGTAGACCACAGCCCAGAGGAAACCGAACGCACGCTACTGGCCCAACAGGCCAAATGGAGTAAATGTGATGCATTTCGACAGGCACCCAACAAAATCCTCTTCACGTCCAACTGCCAGCGAAATGCAGAGTGTAACTGGATTTTGACCCGTTTTGTAGATGATTCCAAGGAGTCAACGAATGTATGTAACAAAGGAATTTAGGAAGAGATTATTCAATTGTATTACAAGCATCAAGGATAGCAATACTCCGGAGATTTGAGATTGAAAGAGCAAAAGAGACCTTTTCTACAGCCTGCTCTCGCTTTTATCCTGAAGACAAACGTTTCAGGGGTTGGATAACTAACCCAAGGAAGGATCACAGGACCAGTCCTGAAGAATATTCCCCTTCAGGGTCACATTCCAATCAATGCTTCCTGATGCCGTATCATAAGACAGAGTGGTCTAAGCCATGGGTCAAGCTGGGGGTGATTAAGGCATGACCTCACGTCCTGTATTCAGACCCAAGATAAACATCTGTAACATATTAGCATTCCAATGATAGCACATGACCAGACACATAGGGTGTAGGCTAGGGATGAAATGGACTACATATATATGTATAAATGGTGATAGAAAATTAAATAAGTAAACAAACATCGGAATTTCAGTTCCTTCAAGAGCTTAAATGTGAAGGTCGATTTAATAAAGCAAGCAATGTATTTAAATACAGGGGCCAAAATCCATGGATTGGTTCCAAGTCCTTCCATCTCATTTAAGCCCAGTGTACAGTGCAGTAATTCAGTAAGCATGGACTGACAATGGAATCGGAAGCTCTAATTATCTGCCATTTTTCGACATTAGTTGACTGCATGCATCTGCTACACTGAGGCAGCCAGTCACACATGCATGGCTCCTGAACCTCAGACAGACAGCGACGTGTCAGTGTAGCTGTCCTCGGCAGAACCAGGATACCACTAGAGCGTGTGACAGAACTGTCGGTGTCCCTTCCTGTACTTGCTCGACTCTCCCTTTCTCCATTTCTTTAGCTTTCTCTCTTTTTCTCCTCCAGACACATTGTCACACTCTGAATTCCCAACAGTACAAATAAAAAAGACCTATTTACCACTGGGAAGTCGTAGGCTTATCATGACCATCATCATGGTAGTTCCTCAGGTATTTTTTAATTTTAATTTAGCGGTCAACTTGAATGGTCCAAATTCCTTTTTTCACTCTGTTTATAAGATTCAGCTAGACTGCATTTAGGTGCTAGCTGTAGGAGTAGCGTCCCATCATTTCTATGTAAACTCTGGCCAGGTCCAAAGGGATTTGTGCAGGATTTACAGCATGATGGGTAGAGGTTACATGTGTTTGTTCATAATGATAGCTGTTCTACCAACAAACCTCTGGCAACCACCAGTAGTTTCAGTTATGAATATGAAGGTATCTAAAATATGTTCAGAAGTTTCTACTGTACATAGTCCATCGATTAATGTACTATATATTACGTACAGATGCAAATATATTTGAAAAAAAATGAATAACATTACAAATAGCATTACTAACAAACTCCCTTTTCATCTTTGAAAGCTGACTGACTCAAAGTATGTTTTGCAACTAAATAATCAATGTTTCATATCCCTGTACTTAACTGTATATACATTTACCAGAAACACCACATCTGAGAGGAGATATTAGCAGAGAGGGCAGAGATAGAGGTCATCCATGAGACAGCCTGCATGCAGGCAACTAACAGCTCTGACTCCTCCACACCTCTGCTATTTTCTTTATAACATGGAAAGCTCATCTGTATGTCCCAGATGGCCAGGCTTGACGACAGGATGGAGAGAGTGGGCTAAGACACTCAGCTACAGATCCACTGTAGAGGATGTTCCATACAACCTCAGTACAGTTAATCCAGAATAGTACAGAACATCAGTCAGTTGTCCAGTCAATCAGCTGTGTAGATGGAGAGAAGCTGCATTGTATCTGTCACTTGATAATCATGAACAAGTCTTTGTGTCAAGGAAGAGTGGTCTTATGCTGAGGAAAACTATAGAGTGCTGAACACAACCTTAGCCTGTGGATAAAACTGGAGAACATTGAGCTGGAGCATAGAAGGGTGTTTTATTATTTAGTCGAAGAGCTAAGATAGGTATATTTCAAACACATCCTGAGAATAAACGTTTTAGAATACATGGAGAATACATTCTAATTGGTTACAGAATGCAGAAGGTTGGTGGTAAATTAGGGACTGTAGTTTTGACTAATAATAATAGCTCAAACCTGTGTTTGAGCTATTAAATTTCACACTATTTATTCTACGCTTTATTATTATGCTGTATTTTATATTTCTCTTTTTGATTTGTTTCATTATTAAATGTATATACTGCTACCTTTTAATAATCATAATGCAAGTTCTGGTGCTATCAGAGGAATAACCTCTGTGTAATTGTTACAGTTCCATTGCATTTAGTATTTTTATTTTCACTGTAAAGCACATTGAATTGCTTCTATGTATGAAGTGTGCCATATAAATAAACTTGCTTGCTACTACAAATTATGATGTAGGTCATGTGATGGACACTGGTGATTTCTGCGTGGTGGACACTGGTGATTTCGGCGTGGTGGACACTGGTGATTTCGGCGTGGTGGACACTGTTAATTCCTGTGTGGTGGACAATGGTGATTTTTGTGTGGTGGACAATGGTGATTTTTGTGTGGTGGACAATGGTGATTTTTGTGTGGTGGACAATGGAGATTCTTGTGTGGTGGACAATGGTGACGTATATCTGGAGCATCCTCTAATGCTAATCAGGGGGTGCCTAACTGGGGGTGAGTACCTAGTGACACCCTATTTCCATCACAGTGCCCTGGTAGGTAGTGCACTATTTACAGTTGTGCTCTTAAGTCTGCATACCCTGGCAGAAACTGTGAAATTGATTTTGAAAATATGACTGATTATGCAAAATAAATTTTATTTAAGGATAGTGATCATATAAAGCTATTTATTATCACATAGTTTTTTGGCTTGTTTCAAATCATAATGATAACAGAAATCAACCAAATGGCCCTGATCAAAAGTTTACATACCTTTGAATGTTTGGACTTGTTACAGACAAACTAAGTGACCCACACAGGTGAGCATTGCAATTAAAGGTGAATTTCCCACACCTGTGGCTTTTCAACTTGCAATTAGTGACTGTTTATAGTCAATGAGTTTGTTGGCTCTCACGTGGCTCTTTCCAGCAAGACAATGACCCTAAGCACAAGGCCAAGTTGACCATCCAGCGGTTACAGCAGAAAAAGCTGAAAGCAGTTCTGGAGTGGTCATCACAGTCTCCTGACCTAAATATCATCGAGCCATTCTGGGGAGATCTCCAACGTGCGGTTTATCCAAGACAAAGACTTTGCAAGAATTCTGTGCCTGATAGACAGCTATTACAAGAACTAAGGGCATGCAGACTTTTGAACAGGGGTCATTTATATTTTTTCTTTGTTGCCATGTTTTGTTTTATGATTGTGGCATTCTGTTATAACCTTGAGTTGAATATGTATCCCATAAAAAGAAACAGACGTGTTTTGCCTACTCACTCTTGTTTTCTTTTAAATGGTACGTATATTTCCAGTTCTCCAAGGGTATGCAAACTTTTGAGCACAACCGTAGTTAGACTACAGGTCTAGTTGTTTCATCTGACACGGCTCCCTGTCTGGGAGCCTCAAATACACTACATGTTAATTCCATTTATTAACACTCGCTCCTTTCACCTCCACATTAACAACTCAAAGGTCATATTGAGAGACCTCAAAACCCACCTTTAGAAACACACTCTCTTAGCCTCTGTAATGCTGTTCTCCCTCCATTCTCCCAAATGCATTTGAAAATAGTCTGTCAGTAAAATCATCCTGTCGTCATAGATGATACTGGAGGATATAAGCTTGTAATGCATCTTTATACATATAATTACATTTCCCAGTGTCCCACAGGTTCTGAACAAAAATATAATTATTCCATGTAAGAATGAGAAGGCTAGAAAAGAAAACAACAGTTCTCTGGAAGATGGGAAGGATGAAAAGTGTGTGCGTCTGTTTGTGCTTGCGTGCATGCGAGTATGTGTGTGTGTGTGTGTGTGTGTGTGTGTGCGTGTGTGTGCGTGCCTGCCTGCCTGTCTCTCTGCTAGCGTGCGTACGTTATTGTGTGTGTTTGCAAGTGTGCGTCTCTGTGTGCATGCGCATCTTACTCTCCTCTTCTAAATGCCATTCTGCAACACTAATTAGTGTGCATCACCATGGTTTGCAAATGTGCTAAAACTTCACGTTTAAAAATAACAGGTTCAGGGAGGAGGAGGTGGGAGAGGGGGGGGTGGAAAAGGAGAGGGGGCTGGCTATGATAAACAAGACCCTTTTGAAGTTCACACCAAAGAGAAGTATTTTTTTTCACACTGCATTGCAATCTCTGTGTGAGTCTCAGCTGGGCTCAGAATTCAAACACCCAGTGAGATCCTTCCACCTTCCTCTCCACTCAGTTAGACATTAAAACGTTATAAACCAGAGAAAGAGAATCATTCTATTTTTGTCACAAACACTCTTTCATGAATAGCCTACATTAAATAACACAGTGAAACAATAAACACACTAACATAATACACTAAGAATGGGAAATGGATATTCCTCATTGATTGGTATTGGGCTTCTTTATAGGTGAACATGATGGCTCCATTTATTTTCCTATACTTGACGGCCTTAATTGTTTATAAAAATACACTACTACATTCTTAGAAAGGGTTCCAACAGGGTTCTTCTTGAATGGTTGAAGTTCTTCCCAGAACCATTTGATTGGGATCATTAAGAAAAATTTTCCCCCAAATTACCCTTTTTGAAAGAGTTATTTCAGGATTGTAGAAATCATGGGTTTTAGAAATTCTTCAACCTCAAACATTGAAATGTGCAGCCATGTTTCAATAGGTATTCTTAAATGTAGATATATGTAGAATCCCTTCTGTCAAGTCACTTGTGTTCTGTCATAGTTGATATCGTTAGCATGATTGCGTCCCATACAAATGTGATTGTTTTAAATAAGATACGTTTAGGGCTATTTAATGCTTAAATAGGATAGATGCAGAAGAAAGGGATTGCATGCAGGAACGGGCCAAGGCTAGACTAGAATCAGCCTGCTGCTGTATGGACTCAGCCTTGTGGTATGCACTCTTCTGTTGAGCCACCGGGGTGCCCTCCATATATATTAAATAATGAGTCCCTCCGAGGTGAGGTACCATGTGTGTAGGGGTTTTACGCTGTCAGCTGTTAATTAATGCAACCAGAAGTCAGGGGAGAGCCATCTTTATTCAGCATGAGACAACGACGTTAACCTTCCATAGTTATTTTCTTTTTCTCTCTCCAATGGATAAAGAATGAACACAATCTTTATACCAGGATACAAGGGAGGCGGCCAATGGTCATAACCAGCCATTACACAGTAAAATAACCTCCAAGGTTTATTTTACAAAAGACGTGTATACCTTGTATGGTATGTTCCAACCTATGGTCAAAGGTCCGATACATATAGCCTGTGACAGTCAAATGGGCAACTCCTAGCAGGAGGTATGGACAGGATGTTTGGGGCCCATCAGTGTCAAGCAACACGTCCTATCTGTGGTCCTTTGCTCAGAGTCAGTCAGCACATCTGTATTGTGTTAGGTATCTTAAGCCTACTTCCTCTGAAGGCTGTGGAGAAACCAGAGCGTCAAGGGTTGAGTTCAGGGGCATTTTTCTGTTAAAAATCTTTTTTTATTTGGGATTATTTTTTAATACATGCTTTACATCATTTAACTTTTTACAGGACTCCCCAGTGGCTTGAGTGCTTAGCACAAGGCTGAGTCCTTACAAAATGTCTCCATGTTCAAATCCAGCTCTCTTTCCACCTTTCCTGTCCTTGTTCCATTAAGGCATGTACATGCCTTTAAGAAGAACTGGGGCTTTTATAAAGGCTGGCTGAGAATACATTGCTAGATGCAGAATGTGCTCTCAGGGGGGGAAATATCCAACTTTGGATTGACCATTGTAACTATGACCAGAATTTGCAGCAATATATATTGACATTAATATTACTATTTTATTGTCAGCTTGGTATGGCTTTGAAATATCTAAGCCAAATTGATGAGGATTAAGCCCAGTCCAGGTGTGACATATCAATAGTGATTACTTTGGTTGTCTCTATAATTCGAATACCTACCCATTATTATGAATATGTTCACTCCCCTTCACTCTGTTCACACATTAGCGAGTGATTTTTTTAGATGCTAATCAACATTGGTCACTGACTTTCAAAACGTGTTGCATTACGGGGATTCAAGTTGTCTGACTTGTAAATGCATGACCTTTGCGACTTCATTACAAAAACCATGGGGTCAAAGGTCATGACGTTTCGTCTGCAGTCGATTGCACATTTCTGCAGCTGCCCCACAACTTCCAAGAACCAAATGGTGCAGGGTTTTTGTCTTATCAAATGAATAGCAAAATACCTTCTTTGACCATGATGACCATGCTCCACTTACTGTAGGAAAACTGGAAATCCGATCCACTTCTTCGCCAATCCTACAAAAAGCAGAAGTTGTGTGACTTGCGGTCGGAGCCCAAGGACCTCCCCTAACTTCACTTGCTGACCTGTGTCTTCAGTTGGCTACTTTTGGCTTACCTGACAAATGTGACCAATGTGTGATCCCCTGTCGGTAAGTTAAATCGAATATTTTATATCAGCAAGTTAACTAAGGAGTTTATTTTATTGGTAGCATTTGATTCTTGATTATTTGGTAGCAATAAACTATACAGCCTTGGACAAACGATGAGGTGTGCAATTGGCATGAGCAAAATGGTTTGGGTGATCACACAAATGCCTTTTCTGGTGACACGGTGTAATGCATTATCAATGTCCGTGTTGTCCTATTAAAATCAGAACAGCGGAAATATCTGAAGCATCTTGAATTTGTAGAAATCCAGCCAAAATATATGCCCCAGTAAAAATACAAAAATATATTCACTCACGTAATGTTGGTTACCATGAAAAGCCCCACATAGAGACAACTACCTCTTTTTTTTAGAAAAAACTAAAGAAGTGAAAACAAATATAAAGACATCTTTGTTTTTTTCTCAAGCTGCAGAGTGGTCACACATTCCCTCAATTGGTGCATTTCCCATGTCATTGATTAAAGTTACAATAAGCAACGTTTATTGTACCTGTCATTAAAGGAATTTATTTTTAATGAAAAATATTCAAATATTTTTTTAATATATTCATGTGAAAACTTTGTCAGGTTCCCTCATTTTAACCTGATTGTGTGCCAGTGCAGGCTGATAGTATAGTAGTAAGAGGACAGTCTTATTCAGTGTGTTCAACTGTCAGCATTGTGCCCATACTCCTACTGATCTCATTGGGCCCTGCGTTACTCTGTTTTCTGTGAATTACTTGCTGCTTCATCTGGTGTAGTAAGTGGACTTTGGCATGATGTTACTATCTGACTTTTTTTCCCTACTATGTCACCATTGCTGGAGATACATTAATTAATCTGCTGAGGGAAGCCTAATGAGCCTGGTTTGTGTCCTGTCATGTTGCTGATTCAAATGGTCCTATGCTTACTTTGACCGGTTTCCCCAGGGACAAACAAACAGCCACTCATGTTCTGTTGGCTTCCCCGCTAATCTATCATTGTTACAAAATCAGTAAATAAAAAATATCTTGAATAATTGTTTGAATGTTATCTCAACGTCAAGCGAACATTGGTAATTGCAGCATAGATTGTTAAAATGATGGATGACCACAAGATATATTTCGGGGAATAAATAATTTTGCTTCATCTTTAGAATACAATATGGTTCTTTGTAGAACTTTGTAGAAGGTTATAGATGAAACCCTTATAAGAGGTTATTTTTTAGAGCCCCTGGATGGGTTCTAGAGGAAACCCTTGGAATATAGAAGGGTTCTCAGTGGAACGCCCCGGGTGGGTTTTAGATTAAACCCATGGAATATAAAAGGGTTCTTAGTGGAAGCCCATGGGTGGGTTCTTGATGAAATTCTGATAGTTGTTCATCTCTGTCTCACTGGTCCACAAAATGCACACATCGATGCCCACCTTCTGGGGAGTGTTCCTGCCCTGTGAGACAGTGGCTCGGTTTCATTATGGTCTGCATTCTTCAGTCACCTATATGTTCTCAGCCTTATCATAGTTAATAATGGCATCCTTGACTTTCACTGACAGCTTTTTGGTCCTTAAGCTGACAGACATCAATAGCTCAAAAGGCAAATGCAAAGCTTAAAATCAAGACTAGCCATTGTCAACTCATCACAATTCATGTGATGGAACAAACCTGACTAACCAGAAACCAGAAGTCACATACACCCTAAATAAAACCTTTTTTCTAGCCATTTGAATGTGTTAATTGACATAAATGATTTTGAATAACAAAACATTCTAGTACGCAGCCAAAAGAAGGATTAAAAACACAGAGAGAAAAGGCTTACTGGCCCAATTATTACAGAGGGCACTGTGTTTGGATGCATCCCAATGCTGGCTTGCCCCTGAAGCTGAGCAGTGGTCATTCCTGGTCATTCCCTGGTTGGGGGAAAACAGTAGCATAATTTATCTCATGGCTGTTTGCAATATAGATAGTTGTGAACAGAGTGCTTGTGAGGCTACTGCAAAATTATAACATGGATATGTATGAGAGTGAGACTGAAATATTTGGGAGTTGCTGAAGCATAACTGAATCAATAATCAAGAGGGCGTCTATACAAAAGAAAACAGTTTCAGAACTATAGCTATGCAAACAAAGTGCATACTTCATTACAATCCAGTGCTGGGATCTCCTGCTCATTTATACCCAGGCATTTCTATTGAAAACCTGCCACCTTATTCATATCTGGCACCTGCTCAAATACATTGGTGTGTTTTCTTTTCTATTGTATATTAACTTAAAGGACAAAGCCAATATGTGTCTGGTTTGCCTGAGGTTCATTTAAGGTGACAAAGATAGAAGTTCTAGATTATTCACATAGATGGTTTATTTTTTGGGGAGGCTTGAAAAGCCTTCTGACACAATATAAGGTAGTGTGTATGTCCACAGAATGCTCAGACTAGTAAACAATCAAGCCAACCCAGTAGACATGTCTGTCAGATGGAAAGACAGATTTGGGCAAGGAGAGGGGACAGAAATAGTCCTCACTCTGACCACAGCAAACAGGGCACAAAGAGCTGGGTTGGGTTCAAAGCAGCAGCATCATTTTTGGGATGTTAAAAATGACAAGCTATATTATTGTAATCATTTTCACGCATGTTACATTTCTACTAGTGGTGGTTGGTATCATATTACATTTCTACTAGTGGTGGTTGGTATCATATTACATTTCTACTAGTGGTGGTTTGTATCATATTACATTTCTACTAGTGGTGGTTGGTTTGTATCATATTACATTTCTACTAGTGGTGGTTGGTATCATATTACATTTCTACTAGTGATGGTTGGTATCATATTACATTTCTTCTAGTGGTGGTTGGTTTGTATCATATTACATTTCTACTAATGGTGGTTGGTATCATATTACATTTCTACTAGTGGTGGTTGGTATCATATTACATTTCTACTAGTGGTGGTTGGTATCATATTACATGTCTACTAGTGGTGGTTGGTATCATATTACATTTCTACTAGTGGTGGTTGGTATCATATTACATTTCTACTAGTGGTGGTTGGTTGGTATCATATTACATTTCTACTAGTGGTGGTTGGTTGGTATCATATTACATTTCTACTAGTGATGGTTGGTTGGTATCATATTACATTTCTACTAGTGGTGGTTGGTATCATATTACATTTCTACTAGTGGTGGTTGGTATCATATTACATTTCTACTGGTGCTGGTTGTTATCATATTACATTTCTACTAATGGTGGTTGGTATCATATTACATTTCTACTAGTGATGGTTGGTTGGTATCATATTACATTTCTACTAATGGTGGTTGGTATCATATTACATTTCTACTAATGGTGGTTGGTATCATATTACATTTCTACTAGTGGTGGTTGGTATCATATTACATTTCTGCTAGTGCTGTTTGGTATCATATTACATTTCTACTAGTGGTGGTTGGTATCAGCACTTTCATAAAGCCTAATATGCATAATACCATTAAACTTGTCAGCTGACTATATAATCATTTGGCACCTGAACTAAGTGTAATTTAGTCATCAGTGACACATCACCCCAAAACCTCATCCCAGATGGTGATAAAATGTTTTCAACTCAATAAACGTGAGAAAAAACAGCTAATCTAAAGGAGAATGATGCTGTGCCATGTGTTCTCTGTCTATGTGTCTTGTTATAGCCTATGGCTGCAAATGTCAGCCATTTTGTGCCTATTTACTACAGTATTTTGCATTGGGTTTTGGTCAAAAGCCTTATATTCTGGGCTGTAAATGATTGGTTCTGACGCACTTGGGTACAAGCAGCACCAGACGGCCAGCACATTACACAGCCCCCTCACCCGTAGTCCTTGGCTCCAGTGACAGGCATCCAGGCAAAAGCAGCTTCTTCCCCCCAACCCCAGTCATGTTGACAGGTCCATGCCAAGATTTTCTGTTTTCCATGGCCCTCTTGCACCCCACAGATGGGAAAAGCGAAACAGCTCCTCTGAAGGATGCCAGCAGCACCACGAAAATTAATAGAATTCCATATGAGTGTTATATTGTTCTGCATCTTTATAGGCAGAGCTTTCCAGTGGCATTAATCCAATGGCCCTGGTTGTTTCTGGTTCTGAGGCAAACTGGGAATGACTGCATAATCATAAACCCAAAGACACAAAAGGACACAGTGGGCCTGACTACGTAAACCGCTGCCCTCATTTAGACAAACCGCTCCACAGGCTGCTCTGTACTCAGTAGTCAGAAAGGAGTAAGTAAGCGCAGGGGACCAGAAATGATGGGGTCAATGCTAACGCTAATGTCGTCTTGAAGGTGAGCATGTATTCTAATTCAAAATCATATGGGAGCCTTCAGAAGCTTCATTTTAATTTTCCAAAACATATAAATGTCCAGGGAGGTGTTCCTCTGGAAGTCACTCACGGTGAAGTATCCAGTTCCTTTCAGCTCTGCTGTCACTGACTGTCACTGGCCACAGAAGGGGCCAAGGACAGCAACACAGATCCATAAAGCTCTACTCTCTCAGTAGGGAGGCCTTTTGCTCTCGGTTGTCTCAATTGACTCAACTGGAGTGCATAATGCTTTATTCACCGTGGGGTGATTTTCAGACAGTATCACACTAACAGCTGCAGACAGGCACAAGAAATGTAATTAATTTAGATACTAAACACAAGCATGAATCACATCAGCTTCAATACTGAATGAAGTATGGTAAATGTATAAATTGCTTAAGACATGCTACCGAAAGCTTTAAGGGAACCCTGTTGTTTAACTTTGTCCTCTTTATGGAGAGTTAACGTTAGACATTTTCTTTACTGGGTTCTAACCCCAAAACCTACACGTCTACTAGGCCATATAATTGCATGATTTATTATCTCAGTGATCCATTATTAATTGACTTAATGTCCTCAGTCTTCAGGCATTAATTGTATACAACATAGCAACTTGATGACTGCAGTAAGAAGGCAAAACGCCATGCTTCATTAAGCAAACAGAAAGCACTTACTTGCCTCGTCTCATCTGGTAAAAAGTTAGTCTATCAAATGATTAGTTACGAGATTCAGTTAAGATTTTCTTGTACATTTGTCATTTTGATCATCCACTTGCTAGCTAGGAAGCACAGCCGAAAATAATAAAATGTGTTTAATGGACTATTTTTGCATCCAAAATGCCACACTACTACCTGTGTAGTACAGCATTATAGGCACTATAGGCCCTGCACTATACAGAGAAAGGGGTGATATTTGGAATGCAACCAATGTTTCAACGGTGCTTGGCATTTAATAACGGCCTTCCTATTAAGTCACAGCTCATATACCACAGGTCATATTTTAGATTGACGTGGTGCAAATGAATTCTAATGATTGCTGTTATGCTCTATGATTACACACTCTTGTCTGTGGGATCACTTCATCAGCAGCATTAAACACACACACGCAATGCACTTGCAAAAACATGCTCATTCATCTAAATTATTTTACACCACCAAAATTGCAAATACACTCAAGTGTGCCAATAAATTAGCACCAACAAACGGTGCATTTCTCCTCAGTCCTAGCAGAAAAAAAAAATTTATCTGTCTTTTAGAACCAACATTTTCCTTAAAAATACAATAAAAACAAATACTATAATGAATCCAATAAAACAAGGGGGACTCTAACCACCTTAAATAACTCTACTACCACCTTAATTATAAAACAAGGGGGACTCTAACCACCTAAATAATAAAACAAGGGGGCTTTAACCACCTTAATAATAAACCAAGGGGGACTCTAACCACCTTAAATAACTATATAACCTCCTTAATTATATAACAAGGAAGACTCTAACCACCTTAATAATGAAACAAGGGAGACTCTAACCACCTTAATAATAAAACAAGTGTGCTTTAACCACCTTAATAATAAAACAAAGAGGACTCTAACCACCTTAATAATAAAACAAAGAGGACTCTAACCACCTTAATAATAAAACAAAGAGGACTCTAACCACCTTAATAATAAAACAAGGGAGACTCTAACCTCCTTAATAATAAAACAAGTGTGCTTTAACCACCTTAATTATAAAACAAAGAGGACTCTAACCACCTTAATTATAAAACAAAGAGGACTCTAACCACCTTAATTATAAAACAAAGAGGACTCTAACCACCTTAATAATAAAACAAGGGAGACTCTAACCTCCTTAATAATAAAACAAGTGTGCTTTAACCACCTTAATAGTAAAACAAGGGAGACTCTAACCTCCTTAATATT